>CABEGB010000703.1:1466780-1746215 GCA_901521435.1 Crematogaster levior | reverse complement strand
CCAGATGTTCGGTGTGTAACGCAGTCAAATGCGATTGCGGAGCAACTAGCATGTGCATAAAAAGTCGATGGCGGTTCAGACATATTTACCACAGATATTTGACTTACAAGTTTACTCCTGATACAGCGTTCTCCTTGATGAATCGTTAATCTCGACATTCGATACGATATCTAACTCCGATTGTCAAACAAAAGTACTTACTGTTCATGGAGAATGATTGCAAAATCTCATGATTCTTGACACTTTAAAACGCATGACGGACGATGTTTCTCTTGACATTGTGACATCGAGAATGAGATTCCCTCCTCGATATTATCATCGTTGAAAGCATCCTAGATAACAATGGATAAGTATGTATCAATTTGTGTCCGTTTAACACTACTGAAAAATATTCTACTCCGAATTATCTACACAAATCAAGTAGCAATATGAGTGTAAATACATTAACCACCACGGAACAACCAGACGAGTTCCAACATAATCGCACAATTAAAAAACTCACTTCAAAAATCGTCACTTTCAAACATAATTCTTTCAAGCATAATCCGGAAGAAAATACTGTTAAACTGAAAATAATTCGATATCGCCGCGACGGTAAAAGTGTTTTCAGACTTACAAGTTTACCAATCGCTGAGTTTTATCCAGTTTCAAGTACAGAGAGATAACTGGGAAGTAAATTGGCTCGCTGTGATTGACCAGACGCGTGTGTGTCGGCAGTCGCGGCTGGCTGTCGATTAAGCCTGATACGGACTTAAATTTCTAAGAAATTCACCAATCACAGTCGATCATATTCTTCATATTCGACTGCGATTGCTCAATTTCTCACAAATATCTCAAGCCCGTATCGGACTACCGACTGCGAGGCCGGCGCACCGCAAAAAGAAACTCATAGAATAGTGTCTCTGGTACAGAACGCAGGACAAGACAGAAAACAGGACTACTGACGTACAATCATTAACCCTATTTAATTCAACGTTTGAAATACGCGACAAAAGACTTTCCGTAAAAGATGTACTTACAATCCGGTCTTTATCCGCACATACGGCCAATAAGTTTACCAGAGACACTAAAATATGATATTTATTCGTTACTAAGTATGTTGTAGTTTTCAGCAATCATACATCACGTAAAAGAATAACTACATTTTTTTTCTAATTTTTCAACACTGCTTACACACAAGATGCAACAGAAATATTATCGCTTTTCACGTCTAGTACCAAGCCAGCTGAACCAGGGGACATTCCAACCAAATTTATCGAATCCTTCTTCAGCCATAAACACTCACGACACTTCTTTCTGCACTTCCAATACTCAAACACTTTCGACTTTGCATCTGCATTAGACACTGAAAACATTGAATCTTTCTTCGTGCTCCGGATGGATGGATCATTCTTTATTTCTTTCACAAAGCCAAATGTCTCCTCTGACAAGTATTTTTCTGGAAAAACCTCCAATAATAGGTTTACTCATGGCACAGCATTCTCATTCTTGAAAGGTAAATTAACCGTTAACCGTTAACCTCGACATTCGCTACGGTATCTAAATCTCCAATTGACAAACAAAAGTACTTACTGTTCATTGAGAATGACTGCAAAATCTCATGATTCTTGATACTTTAACACTTTAACACGCATGATAGACAATGTTTCTCTTGACATTGTGACATCGAGAATCAGATTTCCTCCTCAATATTATCGTCGTTGAAAGCATCCTAGATGACAATGGATAAGTATGTGTCAATTTGTGTCCGTTTTCCAAATAATACTACTGAAAAATATTCAACCCCGAGTTATCTGTGCAGATCAAGTAGCAATATGAGTGTAAATACATTAAATCACAGAACGACCAGACGAGTTCCAACATAAATGCACAATTAAAAGATTCACTTCAAAAATCCAATCGTCACTTTCGTACATAATTTTGCATAATTCTCGCAAGAAAATACAGTTAACCAGAAAATAATTCGATATCGCCGCGATGGTAAAAGTATTTTCAGACTTAAAAGTTTACCAATCACTGAGTTTCATCGAAATTCAAAAGAATAGAGAAATAACTGAAGAGTAAATTTTATCATTACAAAATTAAGCCCGTATCAAGCTACCGACAACCAACCGCGACTACTGACAAACGTCAGGCCAATCACATCTAGGCGATTGTATGGCCAATCACAGCTAGGCGAATGTATGGCCAATCACAGCTAGACACGTATTTGGCCAATCACAGCTAGCCAAGAGTAAGGCCAATCACAGCGAGGCAAAAATATGGCCAATCACAGCTTTGCAATTGTATGGCCAATCACAGCTTTTCAAATGTTTGGCCAATCACAGCTTTTCAAATATTTGGCCAATCACAGCGAGGCAAATGTTTGGCCAATCACAGCGAGGCATGAAAAGCATAGAAATGTTAGATTGGTGTGCGCAAAGGCTGTCCGCTGTCCATAAGAGAGAAACGGATGCGAAAAGTTTTCCCGTCTTTTTCTAGCGCCGAGCGCTGTGATTGGCTACATTTTTAGCAGCCTGCTTACGATTAGACCAATCTTGAAATTTACACCCCAGTTATCTCTCTATACTTGAAACTCGATAAAACTCAGCGATTGGCTGCGTTCAGCAGCAGAGCAGATCAGTGAGCGATCAGTGATTATTGGTCCTTTCTATTAGATCCCGAAATCTAGACCAATCATGTTAACGCATTAAAAAGAATTACTCAACAGTTGTACAACAGTTGCGTCTGCTGAACGCGACCATTGGTAAATTTGTATGTCTGAAAACATTTTAAAGCATCGCGGCGATCTCGAATTATTTTCAGGTTAACAAAATTTCTTTCCAGATTATGCAAAATTATGTTCGAAAGTAATGATTGGATTTTTGAAGTGAGTCTTTTAATCGTTCGATTATATTGGTTATACTTGTCTGGTTTGTTTTTATGTTTGTGATGTATTTACTCATATTGCAACTCGATTCGCACAGGTGACTCTGGTAGAATATATTTCAGTAGTGTTATTTGTAAAACGGACACAAATTGACACATACTTATCCATCGTCATCTGCTTTCAACGACGATAATATTGAGGAGGAAATCTCATTCTCGATGTCGCAATGTCAAGAAGGACAACTCGTCTGTCAAGTGTCATAAAGTGTCAAAAATCATGTCAATTTATACTTGAAACTCGATAAGACTCAGCGATTGGTAAACTCCTAAGTCTGAAAACACTTTAACCATGGCAGCGATATCAAATTATTTTCAAATTAACAGAATTTTCCTCCAGATTATGCAAAATTATATGTTGGAAAGTAAAGATTAGATTTTTGAAGTAACTCATTTAATGGATACGATTATATTGGAACTTGTGATCTGGTTGTTCTGTGGCTAATGTTATTTACTCCTATTGTAACTCAATGCCCACAAATTATTCGGGTAGGATATTTTTCAGTAGTGTTATTTGGAAAACGGACACAATTTGACACATACTTAATTATTATCATCTAGCATGCTTTCAAGGACGATAGTATTAAGGAGGAAACCTCATTCTTGACGTCCCAATGTCAAGAAGAACATCTGATCTGTCAATCGTCTTAAAGTGTCAAGAATCACAAGATTTTGCAATCATTCCCAATGAATAGTGAGTACTTTTGTTTATTGGCAATTGGAGTTAGATGTCGTAGTGAATGTCGAGGTTAATGATTCACCTTTCAAGAATGAGAACGCTGTATTTGGAGTAACCTATTAATTGGGAATTTTCCAGAAAAATACTTCTCAAGAGACATTTGACTTTGTGAAAAAAACAGAGAATGATCCATCTGTCGGGAGTATGAAGAAAGATTCAATGTTTTCAGTGTCTATACTTGAAACTCGGTAAAACTCAGGGATTGGTAAATTTGTCTGTCTGAAAACACTTTAAAACATGGCAGGGATGTCGAATTATTTTCAGGTAAACAAAATTTCCTTCCAGATTATGCAAAATTAATTTGTTCGAAAGTGATGATTGGATTTTTGAAGTGAGTCTTTTAATCATATGATTATATTAGTTATACTTGTTTGGTTTGTTTTTGTGGTTGTAATGTATTTACCCATATTGCAACTCGATTCCCACAGGTGACTGGGGTAGAATATCTTTCAGCAGTGTTATTCATAAAACAGACACAAATTAACACATACTTATACATCGTCATCTGGCATGCTTTCAACGATGATATTATTGAAGAGGAAATCTCATTCTCGACGTCGCAATGTCAAGAAGAACAACTGGTCTGTCAAGCGTTCTAAAGTGTCAAGAATCACAAGATTTTGCAATCATTTCCAATGAATAGTAAGTACTTCTATTTATTGGCGAGTTAGATGCCCTAGTGACTGTCGAAGTTAACGATTCACCTTTCGAGAATGCGAACGCTGTATTTGGAGTAACTTAATTTGTTAATTGGGGATTTTCCAGAAAAATACTTCTCAAGAGACATTTGACGTTGCGAAAGAAATAGAGAATGATTCATTCGTCGGAAGCACGAAGAAAGATTCAATGTTTTCAGTGTCTAAAGTAGATGCAAAGTGTCGAAAGTGTTTGAGTGTAAAATGTCCAGAAGAAACGAGTGTTCATGACTGAGGAAGGACTCGAAAAAGAGATAAATTTGGTTGGAATATTTCCTGGCCCAGCTGGCTTGGTGCCAGACGTGAAAAACGATAATATCTCTGCTGCATCTTGTGTAAGCAGTGTTGAAAAATTAGAAAAATAAAGTGGCAATTAGGAACATATAGATTAAATCAATCCAAGATAAGAAAAATTTGTTTCAAGCGAAAGCTTCGAAATTTTTGTCGAAGATCTGCCAAAAAGTTTTTTTTTTACAGAATTATGAAATTTCTACCGTTGAAGGCGAAGCAAATGCTAATCATTGTAATAATACGAAAGTAAGATTTATAGCTGGTGTATTAGATTATGTGAATCGTAGAGTCACGTTCGTTATATTGAATTTAGATCCGTTTGTTGTATTCAACGGGTAGTACAGAAGGCCCTTTTCATCGTGACATTCCGTAACTTGTCCCGGCGTATTAGAGCCAAATGCAGTTATTCTTTTACGTGATGTAGGATTATTAAAAACTGCAACATATTTCATAACGAATAAATATTATATTAAAGTGTCTCTAGTAAACTTACTGGCCGTATATTCGGATATACGCCGGATTGTAAGTACATCTTTTATGGGAAGTCTTTCGTCGCATATTTCAAACATTGAATTAAATAAGATTAATGATTGTACGTCAGTACGTCCTGTGTCCCGTCCTGTCCTGGTCTTGTATCAGAAGGTTTGTTCGCGTCGCTTGCCCCAACATGCTCCTACTCGCTCCAATACGCTCCAAACTATAGTATTACGTTACGTATACTATAGATTGGAGCGTATTGGAGTGAGTAGGAGCATATTGGGGTATTGCGACGCGAACAAACCCAGACATGCTATCCTCTGAGTCTCGTCACAGTGCGCCGGCCTCGCAGTCGGTAGTCTGATACGGGCTTAAGTTTGTAAGTAATAGACCAATCACGGATGAATGTGAAGAAAATAATCTACTGTGATTGGTCAATTTCTTACAACTTAAGCCCGTATCAGGCTAACGACAGCCAACCGCGATTGCCGACACGCCTTGTTTGACCAATCACAGCGAGGCATAAAAAGCATAGACATATTAGATTAGCGTGCGCAAAGGCTGTCCGCTGTCTGTAAGAGAGAAACGGATGCGAAAAGTTCTCCCTGACTCTTTCTAGCGCCGAGCACTGTGATTGGCTACATATTTAGCCGTCTGCTTAAGATTAAACCAATCTTGAAATTTACACCTCAGTTATCTCTCTATACTTGAAACTCGATAAAACTCAGCGTTTGGTAAACTTGAATGTTCGAAAACACTTTAAAGCATCGCGGCGAACTCGAATTATTTTCAGTTAACAGAATTTCCTTCCAGATTATGCAAAATTATGTTCGAAAGTGATGATTTGATTTTTGAAGTGAGGCTTTTAATGGTACGATTATATTCGTTATACTTGTCTGGTTTGTTTCTGTGGTTGTAATGTATTTTCTCAAATTGCAACTCGATTCGCACAGGTGACATGGGCAGGATATTTTTCAGTAGTGTTATTGGTAAATCGGACACAATTTGACACATACTTATCCATCGTCATCTGGCATGCTTTCAACGATGATATTATTGAAGAGGAAATCTCATTCTCGACGTCGCAATGTCAAGAAGGACAACTCATCTGTCAAGCGTCGTAAAGTATCAAGAATCACAAGATTTTGCAATCATTTTCAATGAATAGTAAGTACTTTTGTTTATTGGCAATCAGAGTTAGATGCCGTAGCGAATGTCGAGGTTAGCGATTCACTTTTCGAGAATGAGAACGCCGTATTTGGAGTAATCTAACCTGTTAATTTGGGATTTTCCAGAAAAATACTTCAAGAAACATTTGACTTTGCGAAAGAAATAGAGAATGATCCATTCGTCGGAAGCACGAAGAAAGATTCAATGTTTTCAGTGTCTGAAGTAGATGCAAAGTGTCGAAAGTGTTTGAGTGTAGAATGTCCAGAAGAAATGAGTGTTCATGGCTGAGGAAGGACTCGAAAAAAAGATAAATTTGGTTGGAATGTTTCCTGGTCCAGCTGGCTTGGTGCCAGACGTGAAAAACGATATCTCTGCTATATCTTGTGTAAGCAGTGTTGAAAAATTAGAAAAATAAAGTGGCAATTAGGAACATAGAGATTAAATCAATCCAAGATGAGAAAAATTTGTTTCAAGAGAAAGCTTCGAAATTTTTGTCGAACGATCTACCAAAAAGTTTCTTTTTTTTTACAGAATTATGAAATTTCTATCGTTGAAGGCGAAGCAAATGCTAGTCATTGTAATAATAGGAAAGTAAGATTTATAGCAGACGTATTAGATTATGTGGATCATAGTCACGATGATTCCGTTTGTTTATATTGAAAGGTTCAACAGGTAGTACAGAAGGTCCTGTTCATCGTGACATTCCGCCGTAACTTGTGCCGGCGTATTAGAACCAAATGCAGTTATTTTACGTGATGTAGGATTATTAAAAACTGCAACATGTTTAGTAACAAATAAATATTATATTTAAGTGTCTCTAGTAAACTTACTGGCCGTATATTCGGATATAATATATAATAATCGGATGGTAAATACATCTTTTATGCAAAGTCTTTCGTCGCATACTTCAAACATTGAATTAAATGGGATTAATGATTGTACGTCAGTACGTCCTGTGCTCTGTCCTGTTCCGCGTCCTATGTCCTGTACCAGAGACACTATCCTCTGATTCTCGTCACAGTGCGCCGGCAGTAGGTAATCTGATACGTGCTTAAGTTTGTAAGTAATAGACCAATCACGGATGAATGTGAAGAAAATAATCTACTGCGATTGGTCAAATTTTTACCAACTTAAGCCCGTATCAAGCTACTGACAGCCAACCGCGACTGCCGACACGCCTCGTCTGGCCAATCACAAGGTGGCATAAACAGCATAGAGATATTAGATTGGCGTGCGCAATGGCCGTCCGCTGTCCGTAAGAGAGAAACGGATGCAAAAAGGTCTCCCTGTCTCTCTCTAGCACCGAGCTCTGTGATTGGCTACATGTTTAGCCGTCTGCTTAAGATTAGACCAATCTTGAAATTTATAACGCAGTTACCTCTCTATCGGCTGCGTTCCGATATTCACTGTCAGTACTAAAAATCTATAGTTTGCGTCTCATACACTATAAATTTTCAGTACTGGCAGTAAATATCGGAACGCAGCCATACTTGAAACTCGATAAGACTCAGCTATTGGTAAACTCGTAAGTCTGAAAACACTTCAACCATTGTGGCGATATCGAATTATTTTTAGATTAACAGAATTTTTTTCCAGATTATGCAAAATTATGTTCGAAAGTGAAGATTGGATTTTTGAAGTGACTGGTTTAATCTTACGATTATATTGGAACTTGTGATCTAGTTGTTCTGTGGCTAATGTTATTTACTTGTATTGCAACTGGATTCACACAGATGACTGGGGAAGGATATTTTTCATTAGTGTTATTCATAAAACAGACACAATTTGACACATACTTATCCATTATCATCTAGCATGCTTTCAATGACGATAATATTGAAGAGGAAGTCTCATTCTCGATGTCACAATGTCAAAAAGAACAACTGGTCTGTGAAGCGTCGTAAAGTGTCAAGAATCACAAAATTTTGCAATCATTCCCAATGAATAGTGAGTTTTTTGTTTTGTTGGCAATCAGAGTTAGATGCCGTAGTGAGTGTCGATGTTAACGATTCACCTTTCAAGAATGAGAACGTTGTATTTGGAGAGTAACCTAACCTGTTATTGGGGATTTTCCAGAAAAATACTTCTCAAGAGACATTTGACTTTGCGAAAGAAATAGAGAATGATCCATCCATCGGGAGCAGGAAGAAAGATCCAATGTTTTCAGTGTCTAAAGTAGATGCAAAGTGTCGAAAGTGTTTGAGTGTGGAATGTCCAGAAGAAAAGAGTGTTCATGGCTGAGGAAGGCCTGGAGAAAGAGATAAATTTGGTTGGAATGTTTCCTAGTCCAGCTGGCTTGGTGCCAGATGTGAAAAACGACAATACCTCTGCTGCATCTTGTGTAAGCAGTGTTGAAAGTTAGAAAAAAGTAAAATGGCAATTAGACACATAAAGATTAAATCAAATCCAAGGTGAGGAAAGTTTGTTTGGAGAGAAAGCTTGGAAATTTTTGTGGAATGATCTGCCAAATAGTTTTTTTTTTTACAGAATTATGAAACTTCTACCATTGAAGGCGAAGCAAATGCCAGTCATTGTAATAACGGGAGTAAGGTTTATAGCAGGTGTATTAGATTATATGGATCATAGTCACAATGATCCATTTGTTATATTGAAAGATTCAACGTGTAATACAGAAGGCCCTGTTCATCGTGACATTCCGCGATAACTTGTCCCGGCGTATTGGAGCCAAATGTAGTTATTCTTTTACGTGATGTAGGATTACTAAAAACTGCAACATACCTAGTAATAAATATTATATTTAATTAGAATAAATTATATTTAAGTATCTCTGGTAAACTTACTGGCCGTATATTCGGATATAGGCGGGATTGTAAGTACATCTTTTATGGAAAGTCTTTCGTCACATACTTCAAACATTGAATTAATTAGGATTAATGATTGTACGTCAGTACGTCCTGTGTCCTGTACCGAAGACACTATCCTCTAAGTCTCGTCACAGTGCGCCAGCCTTGCAGTCGATAGTCTGATACGGGCTTAAGTTTGTAAGTAATAGACCAATCACAGATAAATGTGAAGAAAATAATCTACTATAATTGGTCAATTTCTTAGAAACATAAGCCCGTATCAAGCTAACGACAGCCAATCGCGACTGCCGACACGCCTCGTTTGGCGAATCACAGCGAAGCATAAAAAGCATAGACATATTAGATTGGCATGCGCAAAGGCTGTCCGCTGTCCGTAAGAGAGAAACGGATGCAAAAAATTCTTCCTATCTCTTTCTAGCGCCGAGCGCTGTGATTGGCTACATATTTCTACCGTTGAAGGCGGAGCAAATGCTAGCCATTGTAATAGTACGAGAGTAAGGTTTATAGCAGGTGTATTAGATTATGTGGATCGAAGTCACAATGATCCATTTATTATATTGAAAGATTCAACGAGTAGTACAGAAGGTCCTGTTCATCGTGACATTCCGCCGTAACTTGTGCCGGCGTATTAGAGCCAAATGCAGTTATTTTACGTGATGTAGGATTATTAAAAACTGCAACATGTTTAGTAACGAATGAATATTATATTTAAGTGTCTCTAGTAAACTTACTGGCCGTATATTCGAACATAATATATAAATAGTCGGATAGTAAATACATCTTTTATGCAAAGTCTTTCGTCGCGTACTTCAAACATTGAATTAAATAGGATTAATGATTGTACGTCAGTACGTCCTGTGTTCTGTCCTGTTCCGCGTCCTATGTCCTGTACCAGAGACACTATCCTCTGAATCTCGTCACAGTGGCTGTGTTCCGAAATTCACTGCCAGTACTGGAAAACTATAGTTCGCGTCACGTATATTATAGGTTTTCAGTGCTGGCAGTGAATTTCGGAACACGGCCAGTGTGTCGGCCTAGCAGTCGGTAGTCTGATACGGGCTTAAGTTCGTAAGTAATAGAACAATCACGGGTGAATGTGAAGAAAATAATTTACTGTGATTGGTCAAATTCTTACAAATTTAAGCCCATATCAGGCTACTGACAGCCAACCGCGACTGCGTCTCATCTGGCCAATCACAAGTTGGCATAAACAGCATAGAGATATTAGATTGGCGTGCGCAAAGGCTGTCCGCTGTCCGTAAGAGAGAAACGGATGCGAAAAGTTCTTCCTGTCTCTTTCTAGCACCGAGCTCTGTGATTGGCTACATATTTAGCCGTCTGCTTAAGATTAGACCAATCTTGAAATTTATACCCCAGTTATTTCTCTATACTTGAAAATCGATAAGACTCAGCGATTGGTAAACTCGTATGTCTGAAAACGCTTTAAACCATCGCGGCGATCTCGAATTAGTTTCAAGTTAACAGAATTTCCTTTCAGATTATGCAAAATTATGTTCGAAAGTGATGATTGGATTTTTGAAGTGAGTCTTTTAATCGTATGATTGTATTGGTTATACTTGTCTGGTTTGTTTCTGTGGTTGTAATGTATTTACTCATATTGCAACTCAATTGGCACAGGTGACTCCGATAGAATATCTTTCAGTAGTATTATTCGTAAAATTGACACATACTTATCCATCGTCATCTGGCATGCTTTCAACGACGATAATATTGAAGAGGAAATCTCATTCTCAATGTTGCAATGTCAAAAAGAACAACTCGTCTGTCAAGCGTCTTAAAGTGTCAAGAATCGTGATACTTTATACTTGAAAGTCGATAAGACTCAACTGTTGGTAAACTCGTTAGTCTGAAAACACTTTAACCATCGCGGCGATATCGAATTATTTTCAGGTTAACAGAATTTCCTTCCAGATTATGCAAAATTATATTCAAAAGTGATGATTGTATTTTTGAAGTGAGTGTTTTAATCGTACGATTATATTGGTTATACTTGTCTGGTTTGTTTCTGTGGTTGTAATGTATTTACTCATGTTGCAACTCGATTCTCACAGGTGACTTGGGTAGAATATCTTTCAGTAGTATTATTCGTAAAACGGACACAAATTGACACATACTTATCCATCTTCATCTGGCATGCTTTCAAGGATGATAATATTGAGGAGGAAATCTCATTTTCGATGTCGCAATGTCAAGAAGTACAACTGGTCTGTCAAGCGTTCTAAAGTGTCAAGAATCACAAGATTTTGCAATCATTTCCAATGAATAGTAAGTACTTCTATTTATTGGCGAGTTAGATGCCCTAGTGACTGTCGAAGTTAACGATTCACCTTTCGAGAATGCGAACGCTGTATTTGGAGTAACTTAATTTGTTAATTGGGGATTTTCCAGAAAAATACTTCAAGAGACATTTGACTTTGCCAAAGAAATAGAGAATGATCCATCCATCGGGAGCACGAAGAAAGGTTCAATGTTTTCAGTGTCTAAAGTAGATGCAAAGTGTCGAAAGTGTCTGAGTGTTGAATGTCCAGAAGAAACGAGTGTTCACGGCTGAGAAAGGAATCGAGAAAGAGATAAATTTGATTGGAACGTTTCCTGGTCCAGCTGGCTTGGTGCCAGACGTGAAAAACAATAATATCTCTGCTGCATCTTGTGTAAGCAGTGTTAAAAAATTAGTAAAAAATAAAATGGCAATTAAGCACACAGAGATTAAATCAATCCAAGATGAGAAAAATTTGTTTCAAGCGAAAGCTTGGAAATTTTTGTCGAACGATCTGCCAAAAAGTTTTTTTGACAAAATTATGAAATTTTTATCGTTGAAGGCAAAGCAAATGCCAGTCATTATAACAGTACGAAAGTAAGGTTTATAGCAGATGTATTAGATTGTATGGATCATAGTCACAATGATCCGTTTGTTATACTGAAAGATTCAACAGGTATATAGTACAGAAGGCCCTGTTCATCGTGACATTCCGCCGTAACTTGTCCCAGCGTATTAGAACCAAATGCAGTTATTCTTTTACGTGATGTAAGATTACTAAAAACTGCAACATATTTAGTAACGAATAAATATTATATTAAAGCGTCTCTAGTAATCTTACTAGCTGTATATTCGGATATATGCCGAATTGTAAGTCACATCTTTTATGAAAAGTCCTTCGTCGCATACTTCAAACATTGAATTAAATAGGATTAATGACTGTACGTCAGTACGTCCTATGTCCCGTCCTGTCCTGTCCTGTACCAGAGACTATCCACTGAGTCTCGTCACAGTGCGCCAGCCTCGCAGTCGGTAGCTTGATACGGGCTTAAGTTTGTAAGTAATAGACCAATCACGGAAGAATGTGAAGAAAATAATCTAATGTGATTGGTCAATTCTTTACAAATTTAAACCCGTATCAGGCTAACGACAGCCAACTGCGACTGCCGACACGCGTCGTCTGACCAATCACAGCAAGGCATAAAAAGCATGAAGATATTAGATTGGCGTGCGCAATGGCTATACGCTGTCCGTAAGAGAGAAACGGATGCAAAAAGTTCTCCCTGTCTCTTTCTAGCGCCGAGCGCTGTGATTGGCTACATGTTTAGCCGTCTGCTTAAGATTAGACCAATCTTGAAATTTACACTCCAGTTATCTCTCTATATTTGAAACTCGATAAGACTCAGCGATTGGTGAACCTGTAAGTCTGAAAACACTTTTATTATCGCGGCGATATCAAATTATTTTTAGCTTAACAGAATTTCCTTCCAGATTATGCAAAATTATTCGAATGTTGTTCGAAAGTGATGATTGAATTTTTGAAGTGAGTTGATTGAGCCCAACTTCATTGATTTTTGTAGCTATTCTGAAGAATTACTAGTTTTAGATCTAACATATTGTCATTTATTTTTTTAAGTGAGTGGAACTGAGATTAAAGTTACGCGACGTTGTATGGGCCTGAGTCATTTCACACGTATGTACACCCACACGCGCGCGTGCGCGCGCATGCACACACATACACGCACGCACACGCATATTCTATGTGTGTAAGGGCTATCACACACAAAATACATAGCGTAGCATAAACATAACATAACCACTGGACCAATGCGCATCTTATGTAAATCAATATGGCGACTTTTTTCTAGGTGTTTATTGGTCCAGCGGTCTTATGTTATGCGTATGCTCTGTTATGCATTTCGTGTGCGATGGGCTTTAGGGCTATCGCACACAAAATGCATAGCGTAGCATAAACATAACATAAGACCGCTGGACCAATAAACACCTAGAAAAAAGTCGCCATATTGATTGATGCGCATTGGTCCAGCGGTCTTATGTTATGTTTATGCAACGCTATGCATTTTGTGTGCGATAGCCCTTAAGATGGATACAACATGGCGGTCTCCTTTACTCATATATGTAATACTCCTATATTGCTAGTAGAGCTTCGAGGACGGTGCAAACACTACGGCGCAGACATATATGAGCCTCTCTTTCTTCTCGAGTATTACAGCTTTGTGCGCATGCGTTGGCTTTTCTTAGACGACCAATGGAATGCCGTACAAATCAAAAGCGCGTATAAACGATTGTTGGTTAGACATCAACTTAGAGAATTTGATAACGGAAATTGTCTTTTTGATAGCGTAAACATATTACACGTTAGTTCTAATGTCAAGAATATTAAATGCCCGATTGGTGAAATACATTGTTTACGCAAATCCATTAACGCATTAGAAGAGGAGGGGATTAACAACCGCCCCAGCGACGCTTTACCGCATGCGCATAGCGCTGCAGAACTCCAGAAGAAAGAGAAACGAATATACGTCTGCACCGTAGTATTTCCACCTCTTCCACTCATTGCTCAGATAGGATACTAGCAATATAGGAGTATTACATATATGTTTTTACTACGAAAGTGACTCGCCTTATGCTCCGTTCCCCTATTCCTAAGTCCATGACTTATATCGACGGGACGACGTCATGTTGACGTCTGTAATGGCTGTTTTACACATTTAGCGAGATCCACCTAACGATAGACCTGTTCTACAATAAGTCGTTAGTCACAAGTTGTAAGCGAATATACCAATCATAGTTGAATTTAGAAAAGAATAATAGAATATGATTGGTCTATTCGCTTACGACTAACGACTCATTGTAGAACAGGCATAGGCGGGGAGCACAGACTTTTGCATAATGCATAATACATATGCATAAGAAATTCGATTGGTCGAATTCATTATGTTAGCATGTGCATAAGGAAATCGACCAATCGAATTTCTTATGCATTGTATTATGCATTATGTATTATGCATTATGCAAGAGTCTGTGCTCCCCGCCAGACCAATCTGACGACCAATTATTTGAATTTTTAGTTTTTATGAAATACAAGACGACAGCGTACCAATGACGACATATGTGATTAAGAGGGCAGAAAAATGCAAACGTGCATGTCTTTGCACCAAATATATTTATACACATTACTGTTGTACTATCGTGTACAGAAAAATCTAGTATTCTTCAATATCTGCATCTTTTGATAACATTGATTTATTATATTTAAATGATACAATGGTTTATTTCTAAAGAAGTGCGTTCCTTTCTGATACGCTGTAGTATACAAAAAGACCTTGCAAAAATATATTTGGCGCGAGACACTACCGCGTGTCTTGATAAATAATCCATTTAACTTATTCAAAAATTTGAAAATTCTGCCATAATATCAGCGCAATCTTGAAACGTACGATACATCCAATACCCATGTTGAGCAGTAAGATAACGGTCGAACGTGATTTGTTGAATTAGGGTAAATCAATAAGTATGAACCAATCCCGTTCGACTAGTGCTCAGCTGCTCGGTGAGCACTTGGGGATAGTGATATTATGCATCTGCTCTTGTGGCTCTTCCCGCGAAGATTCGTATAACCTCTCTTCTTTGCTTTTCGCGAGTGTTCCACACCCTTGTCGTTAGGTTAGCGACATATTTCGTTCTTGTCACATATTCGGCGATTGTATCAGTACTTGTCGCACGATAGAAACGTATCTCTCAGGAATAATGAAATCTTTAGATAACGAAAAGATTCGTCGACTTGTGATTTGACAGTTCGCTCTTGTCAGCGACGTGTACGTATCGAGTGCCGAACGAACATTCCGTTTATGAATGCACGTGAAAAGAAATACGCACGATGAATACGACCGCGAGATTCGCGCGAGCATTGTGATTCGCGCGAAAATTGCAGAATATTGGCGGAAACGGTAAATTTTTTTACCATTCTGTAACGGATCTGTTATTCGTTGGAAGTAAAGAGAAATAATATACAGATCTATCTTACATGATCCGCAAATTCACGTCTGTGTATCAAGTGATAATTTTACGTAGTGTAGCGTTCGTTTCTTCTAAACACTTCTAAACGGCCAAATGTCAAAAAACAAACTCAACTTAACATTACCACCTGGCTCGATAGAACCGGTACCAGAAGCGTCACCATCGCCACCGGTTCCGCCTTTACCCGCGTATCCGGAACCTGCAGAGATGCCTGAGTAAGTATCCAATGAACGAGAATGATCCTTCGATCGTCTACAATAATAATCGTTTCGATATTATCTGTATTATATGATAATTCTATCTCACCTTCTAGAACTTTGATATAAAAGTTGTCTCAAACATGTATAAGATATTTTGAGTGAGCTCTTAAGCTGTACGTTGTGTCTACGACTCGAGGATGTCTCAACCTACTCGATTCCGATTAATTCGGTTGTCAAATTAAGCCAATTTATTCCCAGCCTGCATACTCGAATTTATAAAATTTTTGTACGCCGTTATAAAATTATCATCTGAAAATTTGTCATCTCAATTAAGACTATAACTTTTCAGTGGCATGAAGGATACGTTGAGTATAGAGATTCTGCAAGCGAGACTGGAGGATCTGGAAATGGATGAAGAACAAAAGAAACGACTAGAGAGTTTTTTGGGACAAAAAGAAAAAGTTGGAGAGCTATGTGGCGAGGATTTTATTAAGTTAGGTGAATTGGGTTCGGGTAATGGCGGCGTCGTTACGAAAGTCAAACATAAAAAATATGGTCTTATAATGGCGATGAAGGTAAATGGTTGTGTACTTGTAAATTCATAGATATTTGTAATGCATTTACTGCTAATTTTTTCTCGGACTTTTTAGCAAATACGTTTAGAAGTAAAGCCACCCATTAAGAAGCAAATAATTAGAGAATTAAAAGTCCTTCACGAATGTAACTTTGCACATATAGTTGGATTTTACGGCGCTTTTTGCAGGTAATCTTTTAAGAGCTATTTATATTTTTAAATATTATTTTTCGAAACGTGTGCGTGCGTTTGCGCGCGCGCCCGCGCGTGTGTATGTGTGTAACATCATAGATGGGCACACATACACGTATACGTGAAGAGAGAAAGAGAAGTGTGCGCGCATGTGTGTGTGTGTGTGTCTGTGTACGTGTGAATATATGTGTATCATCTGTTTCAGTGGGGGAGAAATTTGTATATGTATGGAATACATGGATGGTGGATCGTTAGACCTAATAATGAAAAAAGCAGGAAGAATTCCAGAACCCATGATAAGTACAATCACATGTGCTGTAAGTCAAATTTTTTTATTATTGATATAAATAAAGAGGGAAGAAAGAAAGAGGATCATTGGAACAAATTCATAATAACGATTGCTTTTTCAACTGATAATAATAATAAATGTACTGTGATCTCTTAACGGTAAAAACTCTGATCGATTGAATAATATCGTGAATAATAAACACGCTCGAGACACGACGGATCGCGTTACACGGAGTGTGTAAGTTATTTGACGAACGGATAGTTTGCGAGTAACCATCCATTCTTTCCTGTGGGAAGAAGGTGGATTTCAATAGTACGTTTCTCTTTCCATAATTCCACCTGGAAAGAGACGAATACACAAACGTCTCGATTCATCGTAGATCCAAAGAAATGCACCGAGAGGCAGGCAAGGCCAGTACCAATAAGCCATCAGCGGCATAGTCTTCAATATGTATTCCGTGCCTGGGACGTAGAGCAAGATCCCCGTTAGAATAATTTCGAAAACGAAGGAAAAGTTGACGAACCAGTTGCTCATTCCTTGTTGAAAGATGGAATTGCGCCTGGTCTTGCACATGATCAGATCTATCATTTGCGTTATAACGATGGAAAGGAAATATCCGCTTTGCGCCTCCATCAAGAGATTCATTCTGTTTTCGTAAGTCCACGTTTGACCCCAGGAATCTTGTAGATCGTTGATGGATGGGTTTTCCCATTCTATTCGCAAACCTAGCAGACGATCGGGCATAAAGCCGTTCATCATAAGCACCATGAAGTAAGTGTAAAACCCAGCGAACGACTGCGTCATCCCAATCTGGCCGTAGGTAATGGATATCAAACGCTTGTTCACCAGTTTATCGTATTGAGGGTTTCTCGGCGGCCGGCGCATTATATCGGACTCTGGCTTCTCGTAGGCGAGAGCGATTGCGGGGACCAGGTCAGTGCCGACGTCTATGCAGATAACCAATTCGATGACCAATGGTAGAGGAATCGCGAGTAGTAGACCGCTCAACATCGGCAACATCTCCGGCACGCTCGATGTTAATGTGTATGCGATCGACTTCTTCAAATTGTCGAATATCAGACGGCCCTCTTCGATGCCTGTCACGATTGATACAAAGTTGTCGTCCATGAGTATCATATCTGCAGCGTTCTTGGCAACGTCGGAGCCAGCGATCCCCATCGCTACTCCTATGTCGGCCTTCCGTAACGCCGGCGAATCGTTGACACCGTCGCCGGTAACCGCGACGATCTCTCCCAACCGTTGGCAGCTTTCGACGATCAGCAACTTTTGCTGCGGCGATGTCCTCGCGAACACAATCTCCTCGTAACGACGTATAACACTGTCGAGCTCGTTCGCATCCATGTTCCTCAATTCGGCACCGGTGATGACGATCGCGCTCCCGGTGTCGACTACCTGCGAGTCGGCGGTCGTCACTTGCGAGTGAGACTTGTCCTGCAGGATCGCTCGCTCGTAACGGGTCTCGTGACCCTCGCTTATGATACCCACTTTTTTGGCGATCGCCATTGCCGTTACCGGATGATCACCCGTCACCATGATCACCTTGATACCGGCGGTGCGACACTTTTGTACCGCCTCGGGCACGCCGGGCCTCGGGGGATCCTGCAAACTTATCAGTCCCACGAATCTATATCCTTTGACGGGAAAGTTATAGGACGCGGGCGAGTCGGTGTCGAAATTGTAATTCGGTCCGTACACGCTGGCAGGCAGATGCAGGTCGCAGTACGCTAGGACGCGTTCACCGAGATAACCCAATTCGGTGCAAGCTCGGCGAGATATCGCATGATCGTTGGCAGTCATCTCCCTCGTCTCCCCATCGGCCGTCAATATCGTCGCGCAATTGTCCAGTATCACTTCCGGAGCGCCCTTCAATATCATCGTATAGCCACCGTAGGTGTCTCGATGTATCGACATCTGATATTTGGTCGTAGAGCTGAAGGGAATCTCGGCGACTTTCGGATGTACCTCGCGGTACCTTTGCGTCGGATGGATGTGCTCGCAAAACTTGAGGATACCGGTCTCGGATGCATCGCCGATGATCTCGCGCTCCTCGATGGGCGCCAGCATGAAAGATTCGGCGGTAAACTCGGCGCGCAGACAGAGAGTAGCAGCTCGTAACATAGCACCGAACGCCAGCTTTTCCAACAGCAGGTCCCTCTCGACGCCGATTCTCTCACCTGGCGGAAAATTGTACCTGGTGTGACCGAACCACAAGTTAGATACGGACATCTTGTTCTGCGTGAGCGTGCCTGTCTTGTCGGAGCAGATCGCCGACGTCGAGCCTAAAGTCTCGACCGCCTCGAGATTCTTCACCAGACAATTTTTGCTCGCCATCTTCTGAGCGGTCAACGTCAAGACTGTCGTCACGGTCACCAACAGCACCTCGGGCACATTGGCGATAATTATGCCGAGCAGATAGGTAAACGCCCGTACAAGGTTGGGCTCCAGCAGCAACGACAGACCGAAAAACGCCAGACCGCACAGAACAGCCACGATCGTGATAATCTCGACGAAATGCCTGATCTCCTTAGCGATTGGCGTCTCGATCTTGGCGAGTTGTGACGTGAGACCGGCCAGACGGCCTATCATGGTGCGATCGCCTGTGGCGATTACGATTCCTCTGCCGTCACCCGCCACAGCGAATGACGTGGAGAAGGCTACGTTGGCAGACTCGAGGGGATTTCTGTCGGTGGGGTAATCGGTGCGCGCCACCGGCTCGCTCTCGCCGGTGATGCTTGAATTCTCGACTCTAAGCCCCCGACATTCGATTATCCTGATGTCGGCTGGAATCTTATCGCCCATACGTATCTCCACCAGGTCGCCCAAGACCAGCTCCTCTGTGCCCAGACGCAATTTTGCCCCGTCGCGAATCACAGTGGCGAAGGTGGGCACCATCTTCTTAAAAGATTCCATCACCTTGATGTTCTTACTCTCCTGTATGTACGCGAACACTCCTGAAGTGATACATATCAAAACGATGATAATGCCTAGCCATGCGATGCCAGTGTCGACCTCGTGCATCAAATGAGTAACGCCGTACAAAACGAAGCATAGAGACGCACAGACCCAGAGCAACGAGGCGAATCCGTGAAACATGCACTTGAGGAATTTAACGTATTCCGGCGTGACCTTGGGCGGTGACAAGGCGTTCGGTCCGTCTCGTTCCATGATTTGACGCGCCTGCTCCTTCGTCAAGCCCATTTTCGCGTTTGTGCCCAGTCTCTCGTACAAAACCTCCAAAGCTATTACGTGGTCGACGGTCTCCAATTCCTGATGCAGCTCTTGTATCTCTCGCTCGGTCAGCTTCTTCTTATGCAGGTGAGACGCGCGAATCGGTTGATGCGGTATAGAGGACACGCGAGTCGGCTGCTGCATCGTTTGCTGCACCGGCTTCAAAGTGGTCTACATTTCTTTAATAAACATTTTTAACATCGAGACGTATCCAATTTGATACTTGACGCACAAAGGAGAAAAAAAATGTACCTTTCATCCTCCTCTTCTTCTTCTTCCTTTTCCTTCTCCTCTCGGTGACGAGACTAAATAAGAGATTGACGATCCGCGGATCATTGCCAACTTGTCGAGAATTTTCTCGCTTTGTACGTTGTTCATTTGTTTGCGACAGTGGCGTAAATACGGGGGGGGGGTTTTGGGGACAAAACCCCCCCCAAAACTCTGTAAAAGTGTAAAAGTAGTACTTTTTTTTGTTCATGTAACTAATTCAACGTGGTAAAAATATACCAAATTTTTATTCTATGATTTCTATCCCCCCCCAGAAGGAATCTCAAGTTACGCTACTGGTTTGCGATAATGTCATTGCAAACTAATGTCATTTCTCCTTTACAGGTTCTAAAAGGTTTAACTTACTTGCGAGATAAGCATGCCATAATGCACCGGGATGTAAAACCTAGCAACATCTTGGTAAATAGCGCGGGTGAGATTAAACTCTGCGACTTTGGTGTTTCTGGACAACTGATCGATTCGATGGCTCATTCGTTTGTCGGTACACGAAGTTACATGTCGGTAAGCCACGAAGCATGGATGCACGCTCGTGATATCGCGCGTCGAGATTAATATCGAGCGTTTTCAGCCAGAAAGACTCCAGGGATCACATTACTCGGTACAGAGCGACATTTGGTCGCTCGGAGTATCGCTCGTAGAAATGGCGATTGGGATGTATCCTATACCACCGCCGGACGATAATGTTTTAGCTTCCATATTCGGTTCGGAATGGACGCAACACGCCGGGGAGAATCCGGTGACGGTCAACGAATCCACACTGTGTCCACAATTGTTAACGAAACGTCAGTATTTGCTTCAACTTTTGTTCGATTTACACATTGTCGAATCGTGAACTGAAGATTGTCATTGTTGTATATTTGAGTGTTAATCGATGGAATTCACGTAGGCACGAACACTCCCCAGTCCTTGGCGGTATTCGAGTTGTTGGAATTGATAGTCAATGAACCACCTCCGAAACTGCCATCCGGATTATTCAGCAATGCTTTCATAGATTTCATCGATCGGTGTTTAAAGAGAAACCCAAATGACAGGGCAGACTTGAAAACGTTAACGGTATGTTCTCTCCCTGCGTAAATTGACGGTAGTAACTTAATAAAAAAAAAGAAACATCATTCGAAGTGTGTTTTAGAATCACGAATGGATAAAGAAAGCTGAATCGGAGGACGTAGACTTTGCTGGATGGGTGTACTACACGATGAACTTGAAACCATCTATGCACCAATGCACTCATCATATGTGCAATCCTGAATAAATGTAACTCTTACATACTTGACTACGTATATTCGCGTTCGGTACTCTCCTAAGTTGTGTCTCGGTTCATTTAGATTTTTATTCGGCCAAACGGTGGCGTATATCCCTCTTCTACCTTACGTTCTCTCGCCTATCGCGATTATCTTTTTACAAACTTAATACACACCTACATTTTTGGTAGGTACATCAGATACGTGGACCGTATCGCGGATACCGATATCACTGTTCGCTTC
Organism: Crematogaster levior; assembly: GCA_901521435.1. Classification (NCBI taxonomy): domain Eukaryota; kingdom Metazoa; phylum Arthropoda; class Insecta; order Hymenoptera; family Formicidae; genus Crematogaster; species Crematogaster levior. The sequence goes on along the minus strand of CABEGB010000703.1, from coordinate 1,724,498 downwards.
AGCATTCACTATTGAACAAATTACTAAGGGATTTAGTATTTTATTTACAAAGGCAATTGTAAAGAATCCGATTAATACCACGTTGTCATTTGTGTATCTTGTAGACATTTTCTTAGTTTTACAGGGAGAAACGACTACGTTGTAACACATGTAACTATCTGTAAAAATCACCATGATACAAGTGAAATACTTGTCTACGGATTGATTCTTGCGGACCGGATCAATCACGTTCGCTCGGACTTTGCTCGTCCAAGTAATTTGTACGCAGCACGCCACTGTGCCAAATATTAATTTCATAAGATTCACTTTACTTGTTCGTCTTATGCTTCTGTTGAGAGTATGTAAGATGACAAATTGCAATATAAGTTTGTTATTAGATTCGTGGGTGAATTATGTTCCCCGTGATATGATATTAGGATGCGCGAATGAACATTAAACTTACGAACGTCGTTTGAAAAAAATTAATTAGATCGAGTTACTTGTATAAGATTTGTACCTGACATCCATAGAAACGTTATTTACCAGATCAGAAATTTCATTCTTAATCACATTAAATGGTTGTTTTTATATCGATGCATGACTTTAATTAAATACGGTTGCAACCTTTAGTTTTTTTACTCACCCATTCATGCACGTGCGCGCGCGCGCTCATATCACACATACGCGCGAGCGCGTGCGCATGTTTTTCATGTAATCATTTCAAAAAGAGGCAATCTAGAGAAAATATTTTGATAATATAATTCAAATCCTTCGAATTAATTCGCTTGCAATTATAAAATTCTTGCGAATTTATCAATATTAATGTATAAACTTACATTTAATAGACTATTGTACTACATTTAAGGTGTAAAAGACCAATTTTGTCATCGCATAATCGATCCTTCGGTACATTGACAAACGTACAAAGTAGAAAAAAACTCATCTGATTTTTCACATAATTGCGTTTGCATTACGAATAATAAAATACTTCATAACGGTATTTGACCTATTTACATATACTCGATAGGATTTAGAATGTATTATTATAAATTTTTTTGCTGCAAAGTATACGTGCATAGTACAGTGGGTGATATTCTCGATTCCTTCCTAGTGCTAAAGACGTGCGATAAAGACTGGATTTATTATCGGTATTTGACATTAATTTAAAAATATAAAATGCATGATAGTAAAGTGAAATATCTCACATTTTCATTTTGTTGAAGACTAATAAAAATTAAATGTATGTATGTATGCGCGCATAGACATACACATGATCATTTCATTGTTATTTATCGACAATTCATCCACATGTATACATGCGCGCATGCGTGTGTGTGTGTTTGCGCGCGTGGGCGGACGGGTGTGCGCTTCAACTGCGTGTGTACGCGCGTACTTCACCGCGACAAAAAGATTGATCTTTTGTACGTCCAATTATGCATGTCGAATCTTGTTGTGCAATTTTTATGAATGTACTTGAGAAATGTCTTGCCTTTTCTTTTGGTTTTATTAGTAGCCGACTTGAAATTCACAAATATTTGCAAAATTGAAGATGCCGATGAAAGTTTTCTTCATTTTAACATTATCTCGTCATCTTTCACACACGTTGTATGCTTCGTTAAATGTAAATTTTTGCAATTTTCCACATATTTAAAGATATTTAATCATGCAAGCGCTTAATCGTGCAGTGGTTATATTATTATTGATATAAAAGTTGACAGACTGACCATATATCTCATCGGTAGCAAAAATACACAAGTGCATAAACGGTGCAATAGGGGATTGTTGTGGGAAATACGAGTAGATTACGAATAGTATTGTGATCGATTTGTCGTTCGTTGAAATGCCTTATGCTGAATATATATTTTGTAGATGTAATCTACAAATTAATCATATCGCATGTAACGACTGTCTACGAGTTGGCTTAAAAATCACCGAATGAAGTATTACGAGTGTGTGTATACGCACACACATGCACACACATACACGCGCGCGCGCGAGTATATACGTGGGTGCTATGTGAGACTTCTCCATGTGTGTATGTACATAAACGTAAGACACTTAAGAGAATTAAATAAAGTCACGTTATGTTCATATCGCGATCAACGGCAGCACAATAATATTAATAGTAAGGGCAAACGCATATAATGCATACATTGTTGTAAAATGGTTTCTATTATCTACCATAGGAAGACAATACACACAATTTAAAAATATTCGCGAAAAGATTGTGTCGTGTAAAGTACGGAAATGCCAATATAATTTAGCAATTTTATCAAACGATGATTCTTAATTTTGCGTAAAGTTCGTAATTCCTAGCACTTATTAAAATATGTGCACATTCCTTGCATATATGTGCATAATAATTGCAGTTGTATTGATTCATTGTCTAAACGTTATCAATTATAAATATAATAAAATTGTAAATGTTGTAATTCTACGTTCGATATATCTAAAAAAAAAAACCCAAGTGCAGATAACAATATCGAGAGACCGGGGAAAATGTAACGGATAAAACATGCAGGTACGTATGATTGGTATTAATTTATGAGATTAATGAATTTATGTTTACTTTCTTTTATTGCACTTTATTATCACGTAATACCTTATATAATATGCGCGTGCACGCGTGTATGCATGCGTGTATTTAAGTATCGTTTGATTGTAACGTATTATATTCGTGGGAATATTTGTATTTGTAAAGTCAATCGTTATGTAACGACGGGACAGCGTGTAACGTACGAAATTTTAGGAACCTCAATAACGATAAGACTAAACGTAGAAAAAAATCGGTTAAAACTGTAGAAAACTGTGATACGGATAATCTTAATAATCCGAATCGTTATACAAATAATGATCTAATTCATCAGGTTCTCTATGATCATCTTCCGAATAATCTGTATAATCTGAGTATTCTATATAATCGGAATATTCTGTATAATCCGAATCTTCATCGTACCAAGAATCCAAATCGTCCACGAGATACATATTGGACACGCTACCAATATCAGACAAATCGACGTTAACTATATGCAATAGCGGAGGTAGTTTTTCTTGACCTATTTCTTTCTTAGTGAGAATTTCTGTTCCCCCGACGATCATCTTCAACATCACGTTATTGGTTCGACTGCTGCAAGTATCTTTAGCAACCTCGAGAGTGGTGTCCTTGATATTCCTACATCCGGAAAGATCTAACAATTGTAATTGAGGCGAAGACTTGATGAACGTTGTCATGCCCTGATCGCTAAATGGACATCTTCGGCATTCCAATTCTTTTAAGCCACATACATTTTTCAAGCCATCGTCAGTAATACGATGCATATAACTGACGATTAATTTTTCTAATCTTACTAACGTAGCAATAGCCGTTAATCCGACATCGCTCACATTGGAGCAACCTGTTGAATACGTAACAATTTTAAAACATGATTGAACAAAGTGACAAACATGTATACATACGTAAGTACATGCGCGCGTGTACGTACGTATGTATGTGGTATGTGTGCGTGGATGTGTGTGTGTGTGTAAGAATTGTAAATTACCTGTAATGTCTACGTTGGTAAGCTGCTGACAATGTTGTACTAAATCGGTAAGAAAATCGTCTGATACTTTAGGATTGTATGTGATTTTTAAAACTTGCAGATTGACGAGATGAATTAAATACAACATATCTGCCGTTTGTGCGGACGGAAAGTCTCCATCGAGCTCCAACGTCTTCAGATTTTTACAATGTCGACCGACAACTTCCAACGTGTGTTTAGCTATACCGATACATTCATTTATTGTGAGATGTTTCAAATTTTCGAGTTTTTTTAGTGCCTGCATGTGACAATATCAATGTATCACCGATCAAAAGTGGAAAGTGACAGTTAAGAACAATTTATTTACCATTGAAAGGTGATTATCCTGAAGATAATCACAGCGTTCCAATATAATTGTATGCATAGTTTGCTCTGGCAAGCATAATAAACATTTACCCAAAATACTGTTTCTGGTTATCATAAGATATTCCAAGTTTTGATTTAGCTTAAAGAGACACTTTAATTCAGTATCACAACTGTACGTGGATGGTCCTAAATTAAACTTGGTTATATGTTTACAGTTGTTTGCTAATGTACGTATACCTGATGCGCAAACTGTCAGTGCAGTGACATCGATACTCGTAAGATTAGGGCAAAGCTTCCCGATAATAGTCAATGTGCTTTGACTTAAATAATGAATCGGGTCATTTAGATTTATTCGCGTTAAAAATCTGCCACATTTAAGCAATATTTTACGAAGCAGAGCCGTATGGATCGTATGTGTGTATGTGAACCCCCATGTAGAGGGTGAAAGATCCAATGTCTTTATCATATGCCAGGAATCTTGGCTTAAATCTCTCCAGCGTTTGCAAACTGTAAATGCAGTAACGGGATAATGTGTATATCTCTCTCTTGTTAGAGACAAACGATAAGGGTGAAATATATAAATGTATCTTCGATGCATGTGCTTGGATAAAATACTCACCTATCTCTATGCGGACTCTGTCTATAATTGGCAAAAATAAGAAGATATGTCTCAAGCAATCGTCATTCAACATATGAATGGATACATTTTCAGTATCATTTTGCAGATACTTATGAACATATTGTTCCGTAAGCTTTCTTTCAGAAGTTTTGTTCAATTCTTTACCCATTGTATACAATCTCTGTTCCATACTGTCGGGTTGATGCCAAGAATCTGCAGCCATCACTCTTAAATCTCTGTTGTGCAACCTTATTCGTTTCCTACTTCCATCTTGCATTGCCCTATAAATAATTGGTTACAAGCAACTATCGTTTATCAGTAATTTGCCAGTGTAGCCTCCTTGAAACTTACGTCACTGCATCTGCTACTTCAGTAAACGTGACAAACGCATAGTTACTTTTCCCTTGATTTCTGCGTAAAAAGCAACTCTCGACATTTCCATACGTAGAAAAGTAATTGCGTAAGTCCTTAAAAGTTGTCTGGAATAAAATTCGATAGATGGACAAAACGGACATTCAATAATATACGATTGTACTAGCACGTTGTTGAAATGTTTTTTATCTCACGGTGTAAAAAATGAGAAACAAGATACAAACCCTTTCAGCCAAATTGCTGACGAATAATTTTCGTATCGGTACACCATCAATCATTTCAGAACGTAAGCAATCTGAACGAAAGAACAAACACGTGAATCTCAACCGATGAGCTCTCTTTGAGGATTCAACGAATATAAATGTAACTATAAACATAAATCTAAACTTCAGCTTACCATCCGATACGACTACACTTATGTGATGAAGCATTTCAGCATAATCAAATTCTAAAGTATCGTCCATCGTTAATTTCGTTCTCACAAACACCTTGTCTCTTTATATCGTGTCTTTTGTTCAATTCGCTCAATTTCGCATATAGCTCTCTTCAGTAATTTTATTTTCTTTTATTTGCACTGATTTGCACGAGAATCGCAGAAATCCAATCTCAAAGATTGGAGAACCTCTGCGCACCTTAGAGCACACGTATAAACATGAAGGGTGAATAGCGGACTGAAAAGTGTACAGAGGTACTACTCGAAAGTGCGTATGCGCTAAGTTTCGTGGTGTGTAAATACATATAAGCTGCATCCAATTGAATTCATCATTAGATCTCGGACCAATTTCTGATATCGTGGACACAAGACTTTAGACTGGAAGGGACACTTACCGTAGTTTACATCGTGCACTTGATACTCGTATCAAATAGTAAATAACTAGAACATTGATTCTATTGGCTGATCAGCTCAAATACATTACTTGATACGCGTATCAAAAGTTCGATGTAAACTAGGCCACTATCGTATCAAGTACTACACAGTCGGGCGGTAATACCAAATCAAGCAACGTGACTGGTTGAAACTTTTACAGCTACTGTCACGGAAAGTGTGCGCGATCAACTTTACTCCAACAATGGACACACATGCGCAGTTCACCAAAATTCATGTGCGCTACAAGCGATTGAATTTGACGGTACGACAAAAACATAATTTTTTTCGTACCGTAAAAATAGATAGTTATAATTATTAATTAGTAATAGTTAGTTTTTTACATTCTGTACAAACGTGAAAATTAATAAATCATTCTTTTAGAACGCTTTTAATAAATTTAAAAAATGTAGAAACAAAACGTTTATCTTTTAAATAGAATTGGGAATTGATTTTTAAATTTATTCCGATGGGATACGATATCGCTACAAAATGCAACTTGTTGGAAAACTAACATTGACATTTTTAAAAATTAATCAAACGTGGTTGTTTTGCAAAAAACAGCTGAATAAACGTCCGATGATTCTTTAGTAGGATTGGTTTTTATCCCTAGTTTTTCGGTGGATAAATCCTATAAAACGATTACTTTAAATTCTTAATAAGTTGAAATTGTTGGTTTATCTTTTATTAATGAAAGAATCGAGTACAGAAAGATGACGTATCAACGCGCATCATCATTTAACATTGATGCGAAGAAATTTTTGGAAAGCCTTGGCTCGCGTGATTTACAATGATTAACGGTAAGAAATAATTTTACAAAATTTTTCTAAATATTAACCGTATAATGTGACACGTAAAATATATTAAATACTGTTTGTTAATGCTGTACAAAATTTAAGTAAATTCGTTTAAGAATGAAAAATATACACAAATTAAATTAAAATGTACACAACTGTATCATTTTTTTTAGCAAAACGATCAATTATCCTCTGATTACGTAGAATTATACTTTTTCCATTTTTCTGTAAACTCTAATACCTTTACTCTTTGTTCCTCAAAACTTTGTCTTTTTGGTTTCCGCCACAGATTATGATCCAAATCCAACATTCCTCCTATTATTTCCTAAAAAATAAAAAAAAGATATCACAATTTACATTTATATGTTAAAAATTTTAGTTATATAGTAAATCATTTTAAGAATTGTATCTTGCCTTGGCAAAATTTTGCGGAAACATTTCCTCATCCTCGATCACATGAGCGTAACCAGGATGCAAAGCAAATTCTACCATAAAATACGACAAACCACTCGGTATGGCGTGGCGTATACCTTTACATGTTAAATCAACAATTTTCTTATTGATGGACCATTCAGTTTCACATTCTAACAAAGCTTTCTGTGACAAAAAAAATGTGGAACTTTTATATTATACACGCGGACACGCACACACAGAGTGTTTACGATAATTTGGTTAGGAGTTATTTCCACTAAGGCCGAAATATATGATAAGTACAACCATCTAGAACTATCATGATTCGTGACAACTCAATGGTGTTCGATAAATTGGATTGGTTAGCTAGGTTATATTCGATTATTCTTTTCTAAATTCAACTACGATTGGTTTATTCGCTTACGACTTGCAACTAACGACTCATTGTAGAACAGGCCTAACGAATATACGAATAAACGACTTATCCATATATGTAATACTCCTATATTGCTAGCCTACCTCATTTTCCATAGGCGGTGCGTCCGCCGATGAAGTGAGACAGATAGCAGATGACTTGGCCATTCTGCACATGCGTGAGCCTGTCAGACAGGCCGCGTATATTGCACATGCCCATTCTCGGTTTTAGCGCATGCGTACAACCATAGACATAGTAAGTATAGACTGAGCATCCTTTGTATAAGCGGTGATGCATACGATGAGAGAGAGAAAAGATATTAAGATGAGTTTCTCTCTCTTTTCAATGCCGAAGAGTGGGAGTGCCGATGAGGAGAAGTGCTCCCCACTCTCCGGCATTGAAAAGAGAGAGAAACTCATCTTAATATCTTTTCTCTCTCTCATCGTATGCATCACCGCTTATACAAAGGATGCTCAGTCTATACTTACTATGTCTATGCGTACAACGCACAAGTCATCTGCTCTAGAATGAGAGACGAATATTGTCCACACCGTAATGTTTTCGTAGACTCCCGAGCTCAATCAGCAAGGGTACGTTCCAAAACCTTACCCGAGTAACTATAACACTAGAAGTTGTTATAGTATATGTCACGTATGCTATAGTACTTCTAGTATTATAGTGCACCCGGGTAAGGTTTTGGAACGTACCCCAATATAGTAGTATTACATATATGGACTTATCGGACAGCATTGAGTTGTCATGTTAGTTCTAGATAGTTGTACGTATCATATATTTCGGCCCTAGTGGAAATAACTTCTAACCGAATTATCCTTTCCATCTAGCGACACAAGTCGACACAAGCATCATTCTATCTTTTTTTAACATTCATAAATAACAAAGATAGAATGACACTTGTGTCGACTTGTGTCGCTAGATGGAAAGTACCGATCGTAAACACCCATAGTGTGATGCAATGATTCACTTACCTTAAAATATACCGGTGCCAACTCGCCAACCTTTTTCGGTAATGGAATACATTCTAATTGCATATGTGAAAATTTATAACGTTTTTTATACATTTCAAAAAATATTGGATAAAGATCTTCGTCCGTAAACATCTTTATTAATTTCCTTTTCAACTCCTGTGAAAAAATATGTATCGTGTGATTTCGCGTCATCGTGTAGAACAAACATTAGTAGTGATTCAACTAATTGTATGAGGAAAAATTTTACCTTCAGTCTATCCCATACATCTTCGTCTAACTGCAACTGACATGCCACGTGCTGTACAGGTGTCAATATACAATGGTCAGTGTACAAAGAGGTACAAGCAGGCAGGCTTAGACAAATCAGGGAATCCATTGTAACGACCATGTGCTTTAACATATTTTTTGAATCGAGGCACCACCAACAATTGTCAATACGTTTAGATAAATCCTTGTGCTCTTTAATCGCCTGTGTACGATCCAACTTGTCTTGTCTCGCTTCCAAATCTGTTCGTGTGATTTGTCGCTCAAATATATCATCCATATGATCCATACTCTGCAAAAGGAGATATTATTTTCAATTTTAGTATTTTCAATTTCAGTTTCGTTTCAAATTCACTCGTGTCCATTTCTACCAATTGGGCAAATTAACTTAAATCTCGGTTTAACTTACTTTTTCCAGAAATTAAAAAAGCGATAGAAAGTTAAATAAACCGAGATTAATGTTAATCTACATTGATAAAAATTGACATCGATCGACTTACTCTAGAAGTGAGTTTAGTAAAGATGGTTTCGTCTTCACTTGTGGACCTTCCTTTTTCTCGTTGAAACTGCAATAGAAATTTGTGTTTAAATCCTTCAAAAGTTTTCAAGACTAATCATGTTTCGATTGCTCACCATTTCTTGTAAGGAATATTTATCATCATCTACGAAATAGCGTACTCTCTCACCGGAGATATGTGTCTCGACTTTCTTCTCTCTGTAATTTTCTCGCTTAGCTTGATTTCTAGGTTGTATCGGTCTTGCAATACCTAATACATTTCCATGTAATTTCAAAATATGTAAAGAATTATTTATTTTCACAATTATCTGAAAGAAATGTGTACCTTTTTCATCGATTCTTGTGAGAATTACATTATCCTCCAGCGCATTGGTATTGCATGATACATGTTTTCTCGCGTGTTCCAATTGGATTTTAAGTTGTCCTGCCAATTCCTAAAAATCCAAATTTAAATGTATTATACAAGGTTGAAGTTAAAAATGACATTTAATGACGTTTATAACATTGGAAACATACATTGTCACCCATTAATTCAGCTTTAACAATTCTTGCTCCTAACTTGTTCATTTCCGCTTCGGTCAATACACACGTACCATCGATGCCTTTATTCTCATTTATCTCAGTCGTGCTACTAACTATGTTTCCTAAATCGATTTCTTTTGGTTCAGATACAGATAACTCGATAACTTTATGTCCTTTTTCATCAATTTTATCTTTTTTCCAATTCTTCATACGACCACTGACAGACATGGTCTGTCGTTGATAACAATCATCGTTGTCTTTAGGTCTTTGATAAGTTTGTTTTAACTTTGCAGGACATTGTAGTGAATAATCAGATATATTATATTTTTCAGCACGATCCCTACTTCTGGATCTCGATCTCGAATGCTTTTTAATTTTTAAACTGGAAATTTTATGAGAATCTTTATCTCTATCATTGTGTGATCTTTTGCGATACAATTTATTCTGTTTAATATTAGACATTCTTTCCGCTTCAGTTATCATTGTTCGTATAGTTTCTAAGGACTGAGAAAAACAGTTTTATTTTTATCATTATTTAGTATACCATTTCATGTATATATGAATTGTGATCTGTCAATTACTTACACCCCAACGTTCAGCAACCACCTCTTCTAAACATTTACCATCTCGAAGAGCTTGTTCCTCGGCACGCCGAAGACTCTTTTTTAACCAGTTTGCATCAAAAATCTTTAAGTTATCAGGTTTTTCCAATAAATTATTTTGAGGCAATCCATTACCTCCATCTTTCCAATATGGATTCAATTCTCTGTCACTTTGTCCTGGTTTATTCAGAAGAATCTTAGTCTTGTCTTCCTCAGTTGTATCCAATTTTTGTAGCTTTGTATCGAGCTTTGATGAACATGGAAAAAAATTCATATTCATCCATTCGTCTCTTTTAATCTGATTTTCTTGCACTTTACAATCAATATTTTCAACAGTACACGGCAAAACTTGATTTCCATCATTTCTCTCTACCCATTCGAATTTATCGCAGTCTTTGCTTTCCTAAAAATATTTTATAACATTTATATTACAGATTTGTACAAATGTTACTAATTGTAAAAATTTTTTTATATTCACACTGCTAGAAGAGCATCTTTTCTTCTTCTTATGCTTTTTAGTTTCCTTTTTCTTAACTTTACTCTTTTTAGATTTGGACTTTTTGTTTGATTTCCTATGCATAAATAAGCCAATGTCTTCATCCTTGCATTTGACTTTGTCAATTTCTGTTTCACAAGCATCTACACAATCCTGTAAAAAATACAATTACATACATGAAAATATAATTAATAATGCATGGAAAGCACATTACTCGAGTACAAATTTTACAAAATTTATGAAAGGAGCAGGAAGGATAGTAGTAGCAATAATTCTTTATAATATTTACAATTATGTGTTTATATAAGACTAACAAAGTAGCGAAGTAGCAAACAAAAATTACCATAACCGTGTACTATTTGAGAAATTTGATATTTCAATCTTTTAATAATCTCTTGGATCTTTTTAATAATTGTGTGTCTTGAATTCTTGAATCTTGATAAATATTTATCTCGTTATGTGACTCGTACTCTGACAGTGAATTATCGGAACACAGTCAGTCTTCACCATAGAGATATTAGACTAAAGTGCGCAAAAGCTACCGCTGCCTGTAAGGCTGAAATCACATGGTGCGGAATAGAAGTACGGAATAGAGAGTGCGTCATAGAAACAGCCAACCAAACGGTGCTTTCCATCTAGCGACACAAGTCGACACAAGTGTCATTCTATCTTTGTTATTTATGAATGTTAAAAAAAGATAGAATGATGCTTGTGTCGCTAGATGGAAAGCACCGAAGATCTATGTGTTCTCTAGAGATTCTAGGTTGCATTCCAAAACGTTTTATTTGACGTTTTATTTGAGGAAAATTTTACTCAATACTCTATAGCTCACGTCACATATACTATAGAAATTGAGTAAAATTTTTCTCAAATAAGACGTTTTGGAATGCAACCCTAGCCGTATCTTGAGTAAAGCCTGCGGCACACGTTACAATTTTTCGTACTGGTTTGCTTACGAGAGCCAATAAGGATGCAGAATTTTGGATCAAGTGACTTAAAACTTGATCCTAATTGGCTCTTGTATGCAATCCAGTACAAAAAAATCGTATCGTGTGCTGCAGGCTTAACATTTTTCTTCCTAAAAATGAATCCTCCATTACGTGGATTTTGCCGCGCAAACACGCGCGATAATTCGTGATTATGTGAATTTATCGTTGCAGCAAGTATAATTTAGAATAATTGATATTTTGCAACAACGGAAATATTGTATGTCATTTGTATAGGAATATCGATAGTTTGGTCAATCATTCTGAAAAAGAAGTTGAAGATCGTTAATTCTCGACGAGTGACTTTTCCAGTTGACTCTGAACGCAGTTCGATACGGATGTGGAAAGATTATTGCGTCGTTTATTATTGATGAAATAGCGTATACTCGGCATAATTGACATCGTTAAAAAATACAAATTTCTTCTATACGTAAAATGTTTGTTATCTTAAAATTCTTACAAGATTACACTTCTCTAATAACACTGACGAGTCTTTAATCCTTTGACAATGAAATGTACAATTATTTCAGATTATTTAATAATATGGTAGAATCCGATTGCAGTGAAACTGAGGAAGGAGACATGGAAAGATTACAACTATCGTCAGATTCCGTAAGCACTATATCGCCAAAGAAAAGGCTACGAGTAGAAAATTCTGAAGATGAGGTAGATTTGCCTGCTAAAAAACGACAAAGTTTCTTCAGCGAACAATCAAGAATGATAAAAAACGACAATGCTGAAACTATTTCTGACAAAGTTAATACAGATGTGTTTGCTGTAGTAGAAGAAAAGTATACATTATGTCCAAAAGATAAGCATACTGTACAAGAGATATTCCAATCTGAACCAGACATGGATAAGAAGAGTAAGGCAAAAAGAAATGGCAAATTGAAACGAGAGAATGGAGACGAGAACATTCTAGAGAATGATAATTCTCTGAACGATAGCTCTGTGGAAATAAGTGTTCAGGATGAAGTTGTTGCAAACAAGGTAAAATAATATAATGTTACTTATGTTACTAAGGCCAATAATTGTATATATCAAAAATGTATCTTTATTGGATTTTCTTTCTCTTTTATACATAACACGCCAAATATTTTTACCTTTAGTTACACATTTTCTTTGCTATATTTTATAGTATGATTTAAATTGTGATGTTTTGACATTGAAATCAGCTGAAGTATGAGACGTCTTATTTGTTAAATAGATTTAATTTAATTTGTTGCCTACAATGAACATAGAATATTATATGGATAAATAATAAATTATTCATAATTCTGTTCTTTTTATATATACTAACAAAGGACAATCCACTCCAAAAGCTTGCTAGGAATACAAATGTAATGTCTATTCACGAAAACAAAAAGATAAAATTGGAAGAAGATGAGGTAAAGGAAGGAGGTCAAGAGGAAATCGACGAAACGATAGACGGAAACGAAGATAGCGAGGAAGATGAAATGAGAAAGCAACATACTGTCAAGAGACACACCGTGAATACAGAAGTGGTAGATGGATTGGAGCTTTCGGTGGAATGTGCGAGTGACAAAGATGAATCAAGTTCTGAGAGCAAAGACGAAAAAAATGTAACTCCACGGCCGAGGACGATAATCGTCAAAGCTGAACCAAATGAGTCAGAACTAGATTGTTCGTCAGATGGAGAAAAGTCTGAGTCGCAACGAGCGTTTGCCGACACACTGGAGATTAAGTCGGAAAAGAGCAAGATGAAGAGAAGTTCACGAACGAGTTTTAGTAAACTGAAGGTTTCTGGCTCGGAAGCTAGCCAGAATAGCAATTCGGATGAGGATTACAGTCCACGAACGAAAAAAAAGATTAAAAAGTCATCTCTGATGACGAAGAGATCGACGAACAAACATCGCTCGGTCGAATCGGAAAGGGGACGAGGTAGAGGTATGAGAAAAAATTCGCACAAGAAGAATGCCGAATATATACCCGATGAAGATGAAGCTTCATGTGTGACTGTAGTAGAAAGAGCAAATAAAACGACAAAAACTAAGGATGGAATGGAGAAAGAATTATCAGAGAAGGAATCTTCGAGTAAAGATGAAAGTGACAATAATTCCGAAAAAGAAGAGAGTTCTATGAAGGGTAGGAGGAAACGTAGTAATGTTGTAAGCAGTTTATACAGCAAATAAATCTATATATAGCGATACAAACAGCTATGAATTTTTTTTTTCACTAGATGTTAAATTATTTCAGAAACCACAAGATAGATACATACAAGCGTTAAAGAAATACCTAAATGTCGCTGGTGTGAAAGTAAAATCTTACAATGAGATTTGGGCTGATTGTAAAAGTCACGCTGCAAAAATTAAGCGTCTAAAAGAATTGTTGGAGAAAAATGGCGTTAGTGGCAGGCCAACGTTGGAAAAGTGTAAACGAGTACGAGAAGAGAATGAAAAGATGAAGGAGGTATCCGAACTGGACACGTCGAATATTATATCTGAAGGTTAATATTAAAGCTTTGTTGTCAATTTATGTTAATTAATTATGTCATTTTGTGCACGTTGAAATTCGTTTCTATATTCGTTTTTCAGGACGAGTCACACGCGCACGAAGAAATATGGAAAATGTTAAAAAGACACCTCCAGATACACCGCCGCGACATCGAGAGGCTCGTAATACGTTTAAACGTATTCAAACTGTTGTTGATAGCGAATCGGAATAAAAAACATGGGATATTCCTGAGATGGTTGTTTCATTAATTGTTCCTTTTTGGGTGTAGACTAGTGTAAATCAAACCCAGCTAATCGACACACGCTCATCTACATTACACCTAAAGAGGAATACTTGATGAAACGCGCGCGCTTTCGCACGCGCACACACCTACTACAGAGGATGTTTGACCGCCCACAAGCGCATAGCGTTATTATTCCTTATTGAAAATTAAGTCGAAAGGTTCTTTCCTATGACGCTTAATAAAGCATTTATTAAATAAAGCTAATTCAATCGGTATCGTTCTTTAGCCAGATGCGCACTTAATAATTGCTGCTTTATTAAACGCTATACAAAAAATTCAGAACCCTCCGACTCAACTTTTGACAAGGAATAGCACTAGATAACTGGATGGCTCATTAATGTCACGTACGTCTGACGCTAAATGGCGCTGATTGGACTGACCCCACTCAACAATTACTGCTTTATTAGCATACATAAGAAAATTATTCAAAATCTTTCGACTCAATTTTCGATAACGCCATGTATCCAGTGGACGATCATTAAAAATACTCTATATAAGTATTAAACTTGAGAGAGCCAATTGTATATTTATGCATATGCATTCGCACCTGTCCGCTCGCATATGTGTGGATATATTTTGCATTATTGTATCGAGTTTCCGTAAAGTATAGCGTTATTTTTTCTACTGTAGTTCAACTTACCATCGGTGAGTTATGTGATTGCACATTGATATTTGGAAACACTGAAAGCAAGACTTTCATGTTTATTATATCATTCATTATTCCTAGTCAAGGTAAATCGCTAATGGTTCGGAATGAGGAAGATAATTTTGAAATTTGTGTAACATCTACATCTGATATGGGGTGATAATTGATGGTGATAAATTTTATCGGACGTAAGTATGATGAGAGAAAACTGAAGATGGAACGAGAAAAGCTATAAAATTTGTATTATCGAATGATTGAGATGGGTAATGTTTTGCTTAAATGAAAAGAATAACGCTATACTTTCAAATCATTTGAAATTAACTCGTATAGATGTATGATTAGATACAGAAGTTATACTTAATTATAATGATATATTTATGTGTAGTGTTCGTTTCGTTTTTCATCAAATCTATATATAACTTCAGCTAATGAAAAAAGATGTATGTGGTAAAATAGAAATTTACATTTAAGAGCCATTGATCAATCTATTCCTATTTTTTCATATCTTTAAACATAATTATAAAGAATGCTACGAGAAATACTACTCTCTATTGTCTTTCCCTTCCATCTTTAGAATCAAAATGTGTAAACTTTATCGCATGCGTAAATTAAAGTAAATTAAAACGATTAAATTTACTAAAGTTAAAAGAGAGGGAGAGGAAGAAACTTAACGAGTCATTGTATTTCTGCATATAACGTGAAAAAATTTTTGGCGAATCATTACAACGTACAAAACGAATGTTTTGACAATTCGAGTTATACTCGATGTGATATTACACTCAGCTGTAAGTCACTATAGGTTTAAATAAAAGAATTAAAATAGTTAAAAAATAAAAATTATTCATCTTCGATTACAGCAAAATTATAGTTAGATTATAGATTTGCATCACAAAATCTCGTACAATAGTGTCGACAGTATGTTCGATATATTTATTATGCCATGTTACAGACGATAATATCTCGTCTCGAGTATAAAGCGCAACGTAACATTTAAATACAGCATGTATTCACAATGCGATATGTGTATACGAAAATTATGTATACGTGCGAATTTTTTCAATCATGCTGATTACGGTTCCTTTTTGATCATGATTTTTAATTCTATAGTAATTAACTCTTAATAATTAATGGCACACTTTCCACATTTTGATATTTGTTTCTTACATTCTCATAATGGAATTACGTAATTATTTCTCTGATAACAAAAATATGTCGGAAGATAGTAGACAGAATTCTTTTGTCCTTTATATATTGATTTACTAGTTGAAAAACTTTGCGATGCACTCTTTACTGCAAAATAACTTGTCTTTCTTTATCGCCATTTTGCCGTTCAGTAAATTTCTCTTACAGCTGTAGCAACAGAAGCAGATTTCAGTCGCATGAAAATTTAAATTTTTTATAGCTACTCCTTGTTGATCAGCAGCAATCACTACATTACAAGCGACGCATGTTTTTGCATATGATTTTTGATAACAAGGCAAGCATAATGGTCGATCGTTTTCGGTGATATATTGTTGTCCAGCCAATGGCACGTCACAGTCCCAGCAACAAAAATGCTTCACGTGATAATTGTGTCCCTCCGCAACCGTGTACTCCCGTACAAAGATCAACTGAAGCAAGTAGAAATTGGTTATATCACCATTGTCAATATTTCAATTTTTTATAGCTTGAAAAAATTGTGTCTTTATGAAGGACGTAACTCGTTAAAGTGCTTCATTAGTTATCATTTTTGAAACTAGAAATTCTTCTTTACGGAAATATATCAAGTATTTTGAGTGAGTCGAATTCTTTGTTACAAAAATGCCGAGACATTTATAGCTTCTAGAAATGCAATTGATACTCTGATACAAAATTATTATACATACTTGATAATATTATGAAATTGAAACGTTATGGTAATGAACGATTTCTTCTCTCGACATTTTTGCCAAGTTAACTCAAGTCGATTTGAAATTGGTCGCAAGAATGGCGACCACGACTGATTGAAAAGACGCGCATTTAAAGAATAAGAAACATCCCGGTCTCGCACATACTTACTTCGTCGCAAGCGAAACATCGAGGAATTCCTAGGAACGTGGCTAAGTCTCTTCCGCAATACAGCTTATTCTTGTAGTAAAAATACACGAGGTCCACCAACAATTCATTGCATACCGAACAAACGAAACATCCAGGATGCCAGGATGCGTTATTGGCTTTCTCCGCGATCACGACTACGTCACCGAGGCGTATATCCTCGTGACATTTTTCACACTCGTGCAGTTTTATCGAGTCTAACTTTAAATTTTCAATGGTATCTTTCAGGCAGTCCGTAAGTTGCGTATACTGTGCGCATTGTTCGTTGAAGCTTCCGACGATGTGAGGAAACACTTGATTTTGTAACTGTTCGGAATGTATGACGGATGGTTGCAAGATCGAGCTATTCAACTCGACTTGCAACGGATGGGCTTTTGCATCGACAGGCTTTTGCAATTCAGGAGCTTGCGTTGACAGATTCGATGTGGCAAAAGTAGACTTGTGCTCGCTCGATAATGGATCCACAGTGCTTTCCATTATGGCTTTAGATGTATCCGTGACCAACGGATCATTATTCGCCGCTTTGCTATTCGATAACAAATCGCATCGCTTTCGCTCGTTTACATCGATACTGGCAGGTACACTGATTGAATCGACTACTTGAGACAGAGGTTTATATGTCTTTCTCTCTGTTTCTAAACGAACGCTTATCTCTGCCGTTTCCGCAGGATTTTTCGCAACAGCTACTCTCTCTGCGTACTTACTGATACCTACGGCATCATCATTTTCTTTAGTTCCGCTGCTACGCGGATACGATACATTACTCGATATATCTAACGGTCGGAACGATTTGGAAACAGCGCACATCGCGGCTGGATTTTCCGCGACGTTATATTTATCGGCGAGTTTCTCCCTTATAAACATCAATTCTTTCTCATCCAATGTGCTTCCGATAATATCGTTAGCGTGTATCGCACTGGGCGGAAGAAGCGCGTCCGCCAACATGGATTCCGCGATGGAAGATTCCCTTTTGTCATCAATAGCTTCTGAATGTGTGATGCACAGTGTGGTAGCGTTTAGCGTTTCTCCGTGCCCTTCAAAAGCATCTTCTCCATAAGATACATAATTTTCTAAAGTATACCTCTCGCGAGCGGATACAATTTCTTGCTCAGCGAGATGTGTAAGAATCGAAGAGTTAATTCTCTTGCCATTTATGCCTTTTTCGTTTACTGATACAGTATCGTGTGCACGTTGGAAATCTTCGCCAATCAATTTCCCTTCGATTGGTTGCGATCTTACGATATTGTTGCTAACAGACACATTGTTTCGTGTACAATTATACTCTTTTGTACTAGACACTTCATTGTTATTTGTGGCTGTAGCAACATCCCGTTTATTTTGAGCATCATACGGATGCTTTGAATACGGACCTTTTACGGCAAAGCTACTCGGTGTACGTAATTGAGCACCAGCGGAAGGTACATGACATTTATGCTGTGGACTGCATTTTTGCATATCAGTCGCATTGACAGGTGTCATGAGAGAACGATCAAATGGACGAGCACCAAACATCTGAAAATAATATCTGCATTATGTGAAAAGCAAAATAAATGCACACTAGGAAAATAAATAACAATTTCGAAAAAAATCTCAAATATCTGTATGTAAATATATAATCTTACGAATCTGCAACTGAAAAAAGGTATATTATTGACGTGCAAGTGTCACTATGATTTACCTTCATCACTTTGCCTTGTCCTACATATCTCTTTATATTCTCTAAATATTTTTCAAATTGTTTCTGCTCTTGTTCGCTGAGTTCATCACAAACTTTATGATCGATATCATGAAGCGGTAATTGTTTCTGTAACAATTGCCTTCTCAAAACAGCACCAACAGATCCTTTAATCGGCAATTTCTCCGCAGGCAAAGCTTTCATATAATCCACAGCAAGTTCTTTAGTTGTATCTGGCGGCACCCACTCGAATGTAGTTTCACCATCGTTTTGTCTCTTATTATTTACTTGCAACTCTAAAGATTAATTTTTCTAATGTAACGTAATGTAGAAATAGGTGTAATATCTTTGTATCTACGTACATGTATACGTACATACATATGTGCACGCGTTCTCATACACACACACACACACACACCGCGTGCGCGCACACACCTTTACATCTTATAAAGTTTGTATAAGAATCAGTTTTTACTCAAAAATCAAAATAGAAATTATGTTTTAACCATATTTTATTCCAAACCAATAAAATAGTACCATTATTGATGTTAAATTTGATTTACAATAAAGATTTACAATAAAAACCTATAATTTTATATTTTACGACTCTAAAAGAGTGAAGCGTGTGTGTGTATGTGTGCGTGGGTGCGCGCGCGCACGCGTGCGTGCGAGCGTTATATATCTCATAGTCTTTACGTTTAAGGCAAAAAGTGATTCAAAAAAGTGAGGCAAAAGATGCAAGATTTGGAAAGGGAGAAATAATTTAAAAAATAAAAGTAATTTTTGAAAAAATTAATTTTTCATATGAGGACCATTCGTTATCTTTTAAATTATACGATTTTTTTTACATAATGATTTCTCTCGTTAATTTTCATATAAAAATGTTATTTATATAATTATTATATTGTATATTATTGTATTATTATTATTATACTATTATATATAATTAATATATTATATATAATACTTACGCATGGACTTCTTTTTAAACTTTCCAAGACTTGGTCCAAAAAGCAGGTCAAATTGCGGGAATTCATCATCATCGACATCGTGATCGTCCCGACCGCATTTGCAGTTCTTGCAAATTTTTCGCCAGAAATGAAGATCAAGACCAGGACAAGCGGAATTACAGTTTGTGCATGGTGCCCCAGCTCCAGCTTCGTGCGCTAGACGTGGCTAAGCAAATGTAAAACACGATATAATCAACTGACACTTTCAATCTTAATTTTATATACATTACGCTTGTCTCCTATTTCTCAACTTTTAACCAAAGTATACACAAGTATAGATTGAAATTTGATGTACCTTCCGCTTACGATTTTCCAGTTCCAACAACCACTTTGGGTGGCTAATGTTCTCTTCCATTTTCCAGCGTGGAAAAGACTCCAGCGAGTAGAAGACAACACTCACATTTAACGTAAACTTATCTGTGCGATCGCTTAACATACAACACGAACATGCATGAATCATCGGAGTGACTCCGACATGACTATCCGCACCAATACTCTGACTCCGAGACACAAGTTAGCTCCATTCTTTCAAAAGGTGTATACATATGTACACACGCACACGTAGTGTCACGCACGTACGTCTGTTGGAAGATTTCACTCCCCTCCATCGCGTTATCCTGGCCCCATGCAGTGGGGACGCTTTTAAAGACCCGACAAAGATAGGGACGAGCAAAGCACATGGGAGCGAGTCTTGCATTTTATTGTGTGCGTTTATTTTGCACGATTGAGCTTAATCGAATCTTATAACGTGGAAAAAGCAAGAAATCCTTATCTCCTGCAAATAAATATTTATCACGCTTGTTACAAACGCGACAATTTTCAGTATTCCATTTATTTGCGTAACGATACGAATATATCTATAATATCTATAATGTTTTTTATAGGAATTTGAAGGAAAGAAATCACAAGGAAATATTGTGCTAAATGCTTAATATTACCAAGCTACCACAAGTATAGTATATTTTAAGAGCGTGCATACAGTGGAAATATCAAGAGAATGAGAAATTCAATTGAGATGTATCCTAAACACGTCTCGTACAATTACGTCCAATAGTTTCAAACTTCGAAAGCCATATCAAATTCTTCCTGCGATATCTGCAATTAAATATGAGAATATATACAAAACGTTAAAAATATAAAAGTTGAGTGAGAAAGAGAAAGAGGGGGAGAAGAAAAGAGGCGCTTGTTTTTGTAATACAGAAAAAATCAAGCGTTACCTTCCTTTTCTTAAATCTTTTAATTAATGTTATATCTTTCGCCAACTGCTCGATATCTTCCTCACTTATTTGCTTCCTCTTCTTTTTATTGGAAGTTATTGAGAATTGTTGTTTCAATTCCTTCCTCTCTTTTCGTTTACAACGTTTCTCTTGTCTTCCAAGTTTTCTCTTTTTGGTTTCAGACCAAGATTCAGTTTGCTTACGTTTACATCTATAATTATTCGTCCAAATGCCAGTGCTCTGATATTCGCTCAATTTTTTAATCCTATGCCACTCACGTTTTTTGTCTGCATAAGGTATCGCGTTTACATCGATTTCAGGGCCAATAAAAGATGATACATTCTTTCCCTTGAGCTCTGGCATTTTTGGCATTCTCAAAAGACCAAAACCCATAGCCAGCTTTCCCAAATCAATATCTTTCAACTCAAGAATTAAATTACATTCGTGTTTACTATACGCTTGCACGTATGAAACAAAGGCACGGTTGGCTTTATCAAACATAAGTCGATCCTTTTGCTGCATCTGCCTCATACACCGTAAGCATTCATCAACAGTATCATCGTTCAATTCTATTTCCATTTGTTTCAATTCGACTTTTTGATTTCTTTTAATAAAATCTACGTACGCACTCTCCGTTTCCAAAAGAAATAGCAATGCGTTTCCTTCATTACCAATCCTAGCGGTTCTACCACATCTATACAATAAATAAAATAACGTTTTAGAGAACAAATCTTTAAAATATCAATATATATTTGCTTTTACATAATGTAGCACCTGTCATGTTACCTGTGTACAAAACTGCTAGCCATACAGGGAGGATCATATTGTAACACCCAGTCTATTTCCGATATATCGATTCCACGAGCCATTACATCTGTACATATTAAAATACCATCTTCGGCATGTCGAAATTTATCGAACACTTTATACCTCTTACTTTTCATTTTACCATGTAGAGCAAATACGTTTATTGATGGTAATAATCTGTGTATATAATATACGTACCTATTATTAACACACAAACTACTTACATGTATATAGAGAATTTTTTGATTTTTGAAATATCTCCATTACTTTTAACATTAAGAGTGAAAAAATAAATTGGAAAAACTCGTTTGATAAAAAGAAAGAAATGTAATAAAAAATAAAAAGCAATAGAGACATTTCAAATGGTAAAGTATACTAAATTTAATAAGAAATAAATTTTTGTTTAATACTTAATGTCTATCAACTATGCTCTTACGCTTGTACAACTCGGCTGAAATAGTCCACACACGCGCAGGTAGGTAAAAATATCATATACTTTGTTTTACATCCTATTGAGCGTATAAAATCTATCATCACTGGAAACTTATATTCAGGATAGACAATTGTGAAACTATTTTTTAAATTTACAGGTGTAGAGACACTAGACTTTTCTTTCACAACGACTAACGCTGGATTTCTCAGTCCCGCCCTAATCAATTGCTGCAATTCTTTGGTCTGTGTTGCAGAGAACAATCCTGTTCTTCTAAGACGTGGTAGATAACTTAAAATATTATCTAAAGTTGCAGAGAATCCCAAGTCTAGTAATCTATCTGCCTCATCTAATACAAGAAATTCCTAAAAGTAATTCCATAAGTATGTCTTTAATAATTAATAATTCGGGAACTCTGTGCATATAAGTGAGATCGTTACGAAAGAATAAACTAATTACCAAAGATTTTACACACAGATTCAAATTGATGGAATTACAATTAGACAACATGTCTTCCAATCTACCAGGTGTAGCGACAATAATATTTGCTCCTTTCTTCAATTTCTCTGCATCTTTCTTAAGTGTCACACCGCCAATCAATAACACTTGTCTCAACGATGGAATTTTCTCCAAGAACTCTCTTAAAATTTCACTAATCTGCGTAGCCAGTTCTCTCGTAGGACTGATTACTATTGCTCCTACCTCCATAGTCTTCCATTTTTCAGTTCGTTTCTATACACATGTTTTGATGAAAGAAAACTTTTTAATACATTACATTACATTAAAACATAAATCTCCAGAATAGTACTAGTTACATAGTAAATAGTAATAGTCACAGAACGTTTTTGAAACTCTTCTACTATATATATAAATATATATAAATATAAATAGAATATAAATGTATGCAATTACTATTACATATATATATATATATATATATAAAATTATTTTGCTATGTTAAATCTGTAGAAAAAGAATATATAAGAGAAGTAAATCAATTCACTTTATGCCTATACCAAATTAGCTTCTAGTTTAAAGTATATCTCATATACAATTAACAAATTTCATCTATATATATAACCTGCAAATATCTTTAGCAAATCTTTAAAGAGCAATAATTTTTTAAATGCATTTCTAATTTCATTAAAATTAAATTAAAATAAAATAAAATCATTAAATTCATTCATTAAATTAAAATAAAATTTATCATTAAAATCATAATACACAGTAATGTAATAGTAGTTTAAAGTTTCAAAAAGTATGCTATTTTCTATAAACATTTAGAAAGATAAATAAAAAGTTGAAAGATTGAAAGATATGAAAAAGTTACTTGTAACATCTCCAATAGGGGAATAAGAAAAGCGAGTGTCTTGCCGCTACCTGTGACCGCTTCCGCTGCAACATCCTTACCGTTCAATAATAACGGTATACATGCTGCCTACAATGCAATAATACAAAATACGATATAAATGTTGTGCCATTATACTAAACACACAGATATACACACACACATGTTTATACAATTCAACATAAGCAAGCATATTTTTACCGGTAGAGATGTATGGGACATTTTTATTACCTGAACTGGTGTCACATTGAAAAATCTTAACTGTTTGAGCGTTTTCAGTACAGGATCACTCAATCGCACATCCAGTTCTTCCCATTTCTGTGTTTCCATTATAAATCTTTTCTTCTTATTTTCCGTTCATAATATTGATTTTGGTAATAATATCGTCGAAATAATATTGGAATAACCATTCGTTTACTCGTAAAATTCTTTGACTATATAATCCTGGACTGCCAGTTAACACTACTTTTTCTATTCTCACAATGCTTTACACGTGTAATCAACATCACGCATGCCGCCATAGATTAAGGCAGAAAATCAAAACACAAAAGGTTTGTTCGCGTCGCTTGCCCCAACATGCTCCTACTCGCTCCAATACGCTCCAAACTATAGTATTACGTTACGTATACTATAGATTGGAGCGTATTGGAGACTGGAGTGAGTAGGAGCATATTGGGATATTGCGACGCGAACAAACCCAAAGTCAGATTTCAATAATAAAACATGAAAGAAGACAGACGGAATATAACTTAGGGTGCCGTCACATGGCGTGTATTTCGCGTAATGCGTCAGGGTGCAGCAGGGTTGGGCAAGTATTACACATGCGGTATTAGACATGTATTATACATGGTATAATACAGTATAATACAGTATAATATAGTACATAGTAATACAGTATAAATTACTGTATTATACTGTATAATACAGTCAAAATATGTAAAAAACCCCTAGAAAATGGTCGAATGACCCAACCCTGGGGCACGTTCCAAAACCTTACCCGGGTGACTATAGCCTAGTTTACATCATGCACTTGATACGCGTATCAAGTAGTGTATTTGAGTGATCAGCCAATAGAGAGAGAGAGAGCTGAATAAATGTACTATTTATTTACTATTTAATACGTGTATCAAGTCCACGATGTAAACGTAGCCTATAACACTAGAAGTTGCTATAGTATATGTCACGTATGCTATAGTACTTCTAGTATTATAGTGCACCCGAGTAAGGTTTTGGAACGTACCCCTGGGGTGCAGTCATATGGTGGGTGATGCGGGATAGAGCGTCCGTTTTAGGGTACAGTCACATGGTGCGTGATGCGTCATGCGGGATAGAGCGTCCGTCATAGAAACAGCCAATCACACACACAACTCGTACGGGATGCGTTATGCGGAATAGCTCTGATTGGCTGTTTCTATGACGGACGCTCTATCCCGCATGACGCATTAAGGTGCTATTACATAGGAGCATCAAGCGTCGAGCGTCGAGCGTCAAGTTGCGCAGAAGATTACTGCGCAGCTTCTTGACGCTTGAATCTGGACTTGCAGATTCCCGCTTCTTCGCTACAATCGGTCCTAACTACATGTGCTCACATGTGTTAACATGTGTTAGCTTGAAGTTACCTGAGTGCATGCGTGCAATTAAAGAATTCAAAAATACGCTAAAATGGTAAGTAAAAGAGTTAACTATGATCTGTATATACTATATTATGTAAATTATTATACTACGGTATATTGAAATCTAATCTAAATTATAACCTAACCAAGCATTAATTTGTATCATAAACTTTTTTTGCACGTATAGGCATCAAATATTATTCAAATGTTGACTTGTGGTGTCTGCATGTCATATGTGGAGGAAAAAAATATTACTGTTCACGGTTGTATTAACCCACGTAGAAACTGTCGATAGTGAAAAAACGGCCCAGCAGTGGTTCAATACGGGCGGCCGAGCGTTGGCAGACAATGTTGTCCCGTTATTGGTTAATTGCCGAGTATATAACGTTTCATTTTAAACACCAGATTTGGACCAATGCAAGCCATACAATTGGCGCAGTAATGTGCCAGTAGTGATAATTGCAATAACCAATATATTCAACAAAAATTACTAAAAATGCTTTCTGATATAACCGGGCCATCTTGAAATCACATATGCTTTAATTGTTCTTATACAATGTTATTTTTGATTTATCTAACTGTTATTTTTTTCAATGTGGAGTATGAGAAACTTATACATTTGAGATTTTAAGACGTATTTTTTTTAGTTAAAAATAAATAAAATCAATTAAAAATGTTTTATTGTTTTATAATAATAAAGAATGCATTTATATTATAATAGTATTTATAAAATGTGATAGTGTATTATATAATATATTTTAATATATATATATATATATAATATATGTGTACATATTCGAAATAAACTTTAGAGAGGAAAAAATATTTTTGAAAAATATATCTCTTGCTGCTAAAATAATATCGACATAAATCACATATATATATATATATATATATATATATATATATATATATAATTTTATATATATATATGTACATATTTATTAATTTTATTTATTGTTAGTATTTATATATTTTTTATTCAATAATTTACTATATATACATATGTATTTATTTATTATTTATGCAATACATACAAAAGTATAACGCATATATATAAATATATAGTTATATACATATATTATATGTACATTTTTATCAAGCTTTTTTACGAATGAAGTAAAGTCAGAACAATCTTTCTATTATTTAATTTAGTACAAATACATTTTTGCGAAATATCTTTAACATAATATCTTACGGTCTTATCACAGTCACGGATGTACATTACACCAACTTTGCGTGACAACACTGGATAATCGAATACATCATCATCAAAAATGAATTTTTTACCTTCAATAAAAATATCACCAACAGCAGTATTATTTATAGCTTGAACAAAAATGCTATTAATTATTATTATTACGCCATTATTCATAATTGCAGTATTATTAGGATGTAAAGTTGTAAACGTCACATTTTTAAATTTAACACTAGAAAATATTATTTTACTATCAGTTATTTCCACAGGATGTCCTATCGGCATATTGTTATGTTTTTTAATCGAATATATAAGTGGATAATCAAATTGCATATCTGCTTTACATCCTTGTTGTAATTCATGTAAACGTCTTCTTATCTGTGCAATAGGATGTGGTGTATTTCGAAGTAATCTTTTAATAAATCCTATGCAATCTTCAAAAGGAAATGCAGAATAATTAAATAAAGGCTCTTTCATGTACATAACGTCATCTGCAATATGAATGAGATTATGAATAGTAATTGTAATGGAACTTTCATTATAATAAATTGGCATTAATTGGACGAATTTTTGTAGAAGTAGTTTAGTATATTGTGCAGATTGCACAGCTAATTTCTCACTTGACAAGAAACGACACGAGACATACAGAAGCATGAAATGTCGATAGACATCATGTGGTAGTACGAAAGAAAGGAATAAACCACTACAGTACAATAAAAAAAATCGATATTGAGTTGCTTTCCAATTGCGAATATCCATGAGATCAAAGTGTTTTCTTTGGAATTCCATTGGAATATCGTGAGATACAGAATGTAAAAAGTTTTGTAAGAGTGCAATATTATTTAAGCTAATCCTGTGTTCTCGATCTCCATGAAGAAATATTTCCAAGAAATGTTTTGCAACTCCTAAACAAAGAAGATGCATAGGATCTAATAAAACTGACTTAATAATATCAAAGCCTATAATATCTAACAATGGTGATGTTTCTTTAGTAGAATGATGCTCTGGCTGATGTTTATTTTGAAAAGATTCTTTCGTACGCTCGACGTAATTTATACCTTTATATACTCGTCTTCCTTGTACTGTTTTCCCTTTTATTTCGCATCGCTCGCACGCAAAAAACCCTCCGTGTCCTTTGCAACGTTTAATAAACGCACGTGCAGGAGTATCGCACACAAATGCCTTAATATTAAAATTATAATGAAAATTTCCAATATTTATCCCATTTCTAATCAAATGGTTAACTTCTGTAATAAAATCTCGCAAAAATTCGATTGTTGACATTGGTTTGGATTCTCCATAATATAATCCTATGAGAAATGGCTTAGCATCATATTTAGAATTATATAGTAAACCTAATATGGTCCAAACATGTTTCTTGGAACTATGGTGAATAGCTGCACCATCAATATTAATTAATAATAATATATCTTTTTCAGTATAAACGTTAACTGATATGATATTTAATAAAGTCTCTTCAATACTAAAATAACTAAAAAGTCCGTATTTTCCATTACCACCTAACATTATACAAATATTAGTCTTAGTCTTGTTAGTGCATAATAAAGTTTTGCTACTTTTTGGAAGATTTGTATGACCTTCCTTGCTCAATAATAATAACAGTTCGTCTATACATTTATGTGTTAGTGTTGTTATATTTCTAAGAGCCCATGTAATAAGTTTTCTGTTTATATCTCCATATAATAATTCGTTCTGTGAATTTTGCGCAAGTAAAAAATGTGATGAATCTTCGTTATTCAAAATATTCGTTGAATTTGTAGAGGAAAAATTATCTTCATATAATGAAGTATTAAAAGATTGCTTATCACTATTAGTTGACGAAGATGACTTTGTAGATCTTGTATAATCTAATGTTGACATAGCTAGATTTGAAGCTGCAAACTCATCGTATTGTTGAGGTTGTTGTTCACCAGTTTGTGTATTTGCGTTATATTCTGTAAATTTAATAAAATTTATTGTACAATTTTTACATTTTTGCAATAAAAAAATTAATCAATTAATTTAATTCTTTTATGTAACGAAGGTTTTATTCACTGCAAGTACTGAAAATCTATAGTTTACGTTACATTATAGATTTTCAGTACTTGAAAATCATAACGCAAACGTAATTATAATTGTTTAAATATAATTATAATTATGATATGTATTATATATTAAGATTATGTCAATTATTATCAATTATATACAATATATACATACGTGTGCTATTTCTTTCTGGAGACAAAATTCGCATTTTTTTTAGTGTCCGATGTTTTCGAACACGTTCGGCACTCATTATAAAATATTTTGTAAATTACAATAAAATGTTTCGTGACTCTGATCCCTTTTTTAACAGCTATATGATTGTTTATATTGTCATACGACTCGTACGTACACACTGAAAACATTGACTGTAAGTACACTGCGCAGTGTGCATGTTCCACTGACGACTGACGAGTGATGATGTATGCCAAATGTGATGTTAATTATCATCAATTTTAGCATATTGTGAATTATCATCAATTTTACCATATTTTTTTAACATATATAATACGTAGGTATTTTTTTAACATATATAATACGTAAGTATAAAATATATGTAGTAAGAATAAAAATATTTGTTTCTAACGTGTTTGAGGTTATGTGTTATGTTATATTACATATTTTATAACTCTGTTTAATTCTATTTACAAAATTCTTCTAGTTTTTTACCTTGCAAGTATGAGTAATGAAACGCATGCCATTGTCCAATTTAAAAAGGAATATACACGCGATGGTAAACAAGTCATCGATTTAGTGCCCTCTTCGTGGCTTGTTAAAGGTGGCATGTATTGTCTTTATCCACCTAAAGCTTTAAACAGAATGATTAGAAAATGGGTAGAATACTGTAGAGAGCCAAATACTAATTGGAAAAAAAGTGAAATAAAAGTTTTACAATTTGCTCGTAAGTATTATTTTATGCGTTTCAAAAATTAATTTATGTAATGTATATTATAGGTGTTATATTAAAATATATAATTGTTAAAAATTACTAATGTGTTATTTGTAATAGATGATTTTTCACAAGGCGAACGCTTGTTACTAAGATATCAGAAATCTGCATCTATTGAAAGTAGTGCTGAATGTGGCAATGTCGAAGAATCTAATTCTATAGATTATGAGAAATCCTTGACAAAACATACAAATACCTCCACAAATTCAATAAATCAGAAAGATATTTTATTTGATATTCCAGATTTTAATGGTATTGTTTTTATCTAGCTTTTACATTTAATACATATTTTGATGTATATTTTTTTACAAGAAATAAATCCATTAGATTTTTACATATGGTAAATATAAAACATAATAAATATATAACATATTATTTGTAATATTTGAGTATTTTAATAATTTATTAATTTTCCAGAGATGGTGGTATTCCATGATAATCAAGAAAATGAAATCGAGAATATGGATGAAAATTCTATTGATGAAATGCAACATGTCAGTTTTTGTTCTTTAAATTCTGATGACATGACTGATAAAGGTATGAGACATATATGAATATTATTAGATAGATTAAATAATATAAATATAACTTTGTTGTATAAAAAAGAATTTATATTTACATAAAAAAAGAATTTATATTTACATAAAAGATTACTTAAAATAATAATTTATTCTACATAATTATATATCATGATTTATATTTTAAAGTTTTATATAAGATAGTTATATAAGAAAGTTTTAAATAAGTTTGATATAAGGTTTTTATATACAAGATTTTTATATATTCTTCTAGATTTTTATATAATTGATTGTAATATCAGTGTACATCTGTATATATACCGTTGTATAAGTCATTACATAGGCCGGTATTCATAGTTGGGTCTTATATTTAAGATTGCCTTAAGTTTATCTTTAGATGCTGTACGAATCAGTTCATTGGCTACGGTGTATCTGAAGATGAACTTAAGACGATCTTAATTATAAGACTCGACTATAAATACCGGCCATAGAGTATATTATAAAATATTATGAAACAAATTTTTGCTTTAATCTTTTCAGAATCGCAGAAAGAGAACCGATCAATAGCGGCTAATACTGACCAGCAAGAGACCGAAAGAAGTAAGCAATATTAAATGTTATTAAAATATATGTACATATAATTTACTGTTTCATTTAAATGTTTAATATTTAATATACATAATATACTGGTTAGATGTGAAAAATGTGGAACAACTTTTGCTAAAACATAAAACGGAAATGAAGAAATTTATCCAGCAAGAAGTAAGAAGTGCAAAAAATAGCATTTTGTACAATTTAAGAAAAATGCACACTGATATTTTGGGCAGAATTCAAATAAATTTAAATAAAATAACAACTACCGAATCTGAATTACAAAGAAAACTTGCTCTTAGTACGCCGTACGATAAATATGATGAATTTGTTGCATTTGACAAGTTGCTGGAAGAAGACAAAGACTTATATGCTGCTATGGTAATTTATATATTTATATAATAACTTTAATTATTTACTATTTTACATATATAAGAGAAATTATATGTATACTATATATATATATATATATATATATATATATATATATGCATATATATATATTTATATTTATATTTATATAATATTGCATTGTTTTTATAGAAAGATTATATATCCTTATTAGCCCAAGGAAGTAAAGATACATCGGATGCTATCAAACGAATTTTATCTCGCATAATCTCGAAACCAGTCCAAATGAAATATAGTGCTTGTGGTCGAGAACAATATCGAGGAAAAAAGAAAGAAAGTTTTAAGGAAACTACAACGTATGAAATTATGAAAGGTATGAAAATATTATGCATATGAATGTTTATAGAAATCTTATATTAGCTATTTTATTATTTTACAGATACGTTACTACAGCTACATCCAAATAGTGATTCGAAAGAAATTTTAGCAAAAACGGGTCGTTGGTTATCTGGAGCTCCTGACAGAGACGGAGGAAAAAAACAAAGAGAACAGAGAGCAGAGAGAAATGAAACGAGAGAGGTGAATAATTAAAAAAGTGTTTTTCTTAAAGTTTAATATGAACTGTCATAGGTATTTCGTTCATGACTATTTAACAGTTGACGAAAAAGAAGTATATGATACATGGTCTATGATTCTGGCGCGGATTGTATGGAATTGATTCATTTTTATTTTTTTCTTACTATGTATAATTATATTTAATTGCAGCTCTCTTATTTTAATACAATTTATTTGTCTTTTTTATTTGTCTTTTTTCCGTTTAATACAATTTTCTTGTGTGAATTAAAAGGCCATCATCATAATATAAATGTAAAACATACTTTTTTCATATGAAACAAATTGTTTTTATAAGATATTTGTTTATTTTATTGTATATTTTACAAACATTTGTTAGATTGTTTTTGTTTTTAACATAGAATTTAATATTTACAAAGATGTAATAAAGACTTAATATGTTTATAAAAAAATAATAAAGAAAAGTTTAATGAATATAAATGTATATGTATAAATGTGTATCTATTGTTTGTATTATAATTTACAATTAGTATGACTGAATTCGAAAATATTTCTGCCAATGAAATTTATGTTGGCCAATATTAGCTTGTAGGTCTGTTCTTTTTAACTGGATAGCTGCATTAGTTCAGAGTTTATCTTTTTTCTTTCAATGTGGAGTAAAAAAGATAAACTCTGAACTAGTACAGCCATTCAGCTAAAAAGAACAGGCCTATAAGTTAATATTGACCAACGTAAATTCTACTGGCAGAACTGGCAAAAGTATTTCCGTATTACTGTGCCGATTATATATCTTTATTGGACCAGTATGTCTCCATGCATTCTTACCTATGTTGTGCCAGCAGTGGCAATTCTATAATCATGGCATAGTGTTACACTCCTGTACTTGACTTGTACTGGTCCAATGTTGGTATCTACCGGCAGCCAGTATTGGCACGACTGGCAGCGGTATTCGCCCAATGTTGGCCCATTTATAAATTTCTACGTGGGAAGGAATGGCATAGTGTGACCATTGATACAAATGCAAAAATATTTTATCCTACTAATCGTAAGAACCAATTAATTTCTCACTAACAAACATATTAGCTCTTACGTCAATTTAATTTTTATGTATATTGTATATATGTTATTTTGCTTTATTATTTTACAGTCTAATTTATTCTTTTTTATTGTAGAAAATGGAGAATATTTAGCAAAAATGACATGGAAGGGTAAAGAACAAGTTTTACTATTGAAACCAGTATCAGAAAACTCATCGTTTGTTAATAAACGTACACAAATAAGAGATGAAGATTTAGTTCAAGCAGAATGCTTCAGTACTTCAAAAAATTTTATTTATTTTTTATATATTTGTAATCAAAAATATTTTATTTTCTGAATACCTTAAAGTCAATATTAAACGTTCTTTTTCATTTATAGGTTCACGCACAACATATTGCTTTTTTAAATCATTTCCAACTATTGATAGCAATTCTTCAAACTGTATCGTAGTCAGTCTTGTATAGTTTCTAAATCGGACATCTTCCAACCTTACAGTAGGAAGTATTGCATGATAGAAACCATATCTATTTCTTTTTTTATATATCTCAGCTACCCAAAATCTCTTTCTCCTCTTCTTTTTTAAATGTATATTTCCCATTATTGCAATACTTGCAATTAACTCGGCTTTTCTTTTCTTTTGAATTTCTTGATTAATTATGGTAATGCATTCCGATAACCATTGATAATATAAATAATTAATTGACATTTTATTATTTGCTGTTCGCTACAAATATACTGACGGGTCACCACGTTTATGACAAAAGGAGCAAAAATTTATTTATTACAGCTGACAGATCTAGAAAAATATCACTGCGCATGCTCACGACGCTCGACGCTCGACGCTTGATGCTCCTATGTAATAGCACCTTTACGCACCATGTGACTGCATACTAAGGCTAAAATCACAAGCAGCCAATCAGAGCTTTGCCGCAGTATCTACGACATTTTCTGGAAAGCTCTGATTGATTGTTTCTATGGCTGGTATTCATAGTCAGATCTTATAATTAAGCCGTTGTCTACAATGAGATTTTAAGGTGCAATTTCACGTAGCGTCAAAACGCTAGCGGCTCTCCCCACTTTGGCGCTCTTGGTCGACGCGTCGTTTTGCCGCTTGAAGTTCGGAGAGGCTCAACTCGAGCGAAAAATAGACGTGTTTGAATCGTTTCAGTTGTATCAACAATTTCAAAAAATTAATATGTTAAATTTTAACATTTACAAACCTTAATGTTATTATCAAACGTTCTTTCGGTTGTATGGGCTCTCGAATAACATTTTCTTTTATCAATAGCGATCCAACAATAGATAACAATTCCTCCAATTGTGTTGCGGACATTCGGAAATAATTGTGGAATCGTACTCCATTCTCTATGGTCAGTTTAGGAATTGACACATAATAAAAACTGTGCTCTGGACGATTCTTTAGATATGGTGCTACCCAGTATTGTTTCTTCTTGTACGGTTTCTTTTCATTTTCTTGTAAATTTTGCATAATTGCACACAACACCAGTATTCATCGTTTCTTAATTTCTTTAGCTGTTACTGACGGCAATGTATTTTGTAAGGTTGTCGATAAAATACTGTTCCGACAGTTTAAACGCACTTTGACACGTATCCTTATTGTCAGTTTTATACACGAATTAAATCTATAGAAAAAATTTAAAAAATACAGAAAATACAAATCCACAGCGACCAGCGATTTGTCGCTCCATGAAAAAGTAGCGGGCGTTTAGCGGCTGGCGTTTTGTCGACAGCTCTTTTTCTCCTTACTATTGAGGGGAAATGTATCACAGAGTGGGGAGAGCCGCTAGCGTTTTGACGCTACGTGAAATTGCACCTTTAAGCCTCAAGCTGTAAGAAATTGACCAATCACAGTTCAATTTGAGAAGAATAAGCGAATATGATTGGTTAATTTCTTATGGCTTAAGGCTTAAAATTTCATTGTAGACGCCGGCGTCTACAATGAAATTTTAAGCCTTAAGCCATAAGAAATTAACCAATCATATTCGCTTATTCTTCTCAAATTGAACTGTGATTGGTCAATTTCTTACAGCTTGAGGCTTAAAATCTCATTGTAGACGACGGCTAAGGGTGCGTGATGCGTCATGCGGGATAGAGCGTCCGTCATAGAAACAGCCAATCAGAGCTATTCCGCATAACGCATCCCGTACGAGTTGAGTGTGTGATTGGCTGCTTCTATGACGAACGCTCTATCCCGCATGACGCATCACGCACCATGTGACTGTACCCTAAGACCGTCTTAAGTTCATCTTCAGATACTCCATAGCCAATGAACTGATTCGTACAGCATCTAAAGATAAACTTAAGACGATCTTAAATATAAGATCCGACTATGAATACCGGCCTATGATGCACTCTCTATTCCGTTCCGTACTTTTATTCCGCACCATGTGATTTCAACCTAAATAATACAACCAATTGGAGATCAGAATTTCTGTTGTAATGTTAACTTTCTGTTCTACACTGTTTTGCGATTGGTTCTCAAATTACGCGTCTCGAAAAATACACGCTATGTGACGGCCTTAAGGCGCCTGCAGACCAGAGCGATGAAGCGGCGAGCGGCGGAGCGGTATCCAATGAGCGTACAGCTTTTTAGAAAAAGCTGTACGCTCATTGGATACCGCTCCGCCGCTCGCCGCTTCACCGCTCTGGTCTGCAGGCGCCTTTAGGCCCTCGGCACTAGAGACCCTTTAATAAGAGTCTGGCCATCACCATATATCACCATGTACCTCGATTTGAAGCATCGTGATTGATCCGCCATTTTTTCTCTAATCACGTGATATCGTCGAATAGTGCAATTGGTTAGTAATGTCTCGATTTTCATGATCATACGCTTGCGCTTAAGTTATCCCCACTTAGATTAGAGAAAAAATGGCGGACCAATCAAAACCATGTCTCTGATGGCCAGACTCTTATTAAAGGGTCTCTACTCGGCATACTGAACGCGATAAGTGATATCCAATGAGAGCTCTGCGTGTCACTACGTTATACTACGTAATGCACTCTTCTAGCAATATAAGTAGTATTAAGGGTATCACACACAGTTTCCATAACATAGCCATAAGTACGTCCATAAGGTTTCGACCAATCACGTTGCTGGATTTGCCGTCTCCATAATATGCTGGATTTGCCGTCTCCATAACGTAGGCATAAAGCCCCTTACACAATGCCAGGCAACAGGCAATAGGAACAGGAAATAACATAGAAGAGAAAGAGAGGAAAGCTATTTCTCTCTTTTTCTTTCCTACATTATTCTCTATTCCTATTACCTGTTGCCTGGCATTGTGCAAGGACCTTAAGACATAGCCATAGTGACGAAAAATTCAGTATGGTTGAAATTTTTCCATAGAGACTTTATGGACTACCAATCAGATTGTAGCGTTCATCTCCATGGCAACGTTGCTGACAGCGTAGCGTGTAGTTGTATTAGGTTATGTACTTCTACTATCTTTCATATGCTTCATTATTTTTCTGTATTGTTTATCCAAGTGAATCTTTGAAGTATAATAAATAACAAAGGAGTTAGTTAAAAAAACGTTTAAAATGGATCATTGTTACGATAACAACTTTATTCTTGATTGCGACGATAATATGGACACATCTACTGTGGAAAATGAAAGTGATACAGACGCGTTTATAATAGATTTAGTTAGGGGTTATCCGCACCTTTACATCAAAAATAATAAAAATTTCAAGAATCAGGTGATGCGGGAGCAATCTTGGATAATCGACGATGCAGTTGATTGACCAATCCGGTATGCCAGTGCAACGGAAAGGAGTTGATCTCCAGTAGCTAAATATCTAAAATATTAGAAATTATCGAATAACGATCATAGAAAATTATCATAAGCGAATTTGGTTTATTGTTATTGTTATATACATCATGGTAAAAAACTCATCGTGAGATTATTTTTGAGAAAATTTGTAATTTCAAATTAGAATTTCCACCAGGTGCAATATACAGGGTGACCCATTTTAACTTAGGCAGCCAAATAACTCGAAAAATAAGCACACTACGAAAAAATGTTTAGAATCAAAATTTCGTCATTTCGAGGGGGACGTACAATGACGTTAAAATCAGCCCCCCCACCCCTCCCCCTGGGCGGTGAGGGGGGGCAAGTTTGAAATCTTAAATGGGAACCCCTATTTTTTATTGCATATTCGGAATCTTTGGCTAAAAACACATACAATTTGTCTGAAACATTTTTCTCGATTCATGATAGATGGCGCTGTAATCGATGAAATTCAATTTCTTCGATTTCTCTTACTGAGAACCCATGCTTACGATTCTGCAATAAATTAACAATAAAAATACTACGTTTTCATTGTTAATACTCGAAATTAGTCTTAAAACAAACTTCTCATTATTTTTTATTACTCATTAATTACTTCTCAAGAAACTGCTTTTAGCGTAACCTGCCCTTTCCCATACAGCACAACAAGATTGCAGAAACATTGTGACAACGTTTCATTGCAATATTTCAACATTGCATAAATGTTGTGAAATATTGTTACAAGATTGCTGCAAGGTTGCAGCAATGGTAAAATGTCCGCTTTCAGAAATATTACTAAATAACAATGTATCAATATTGCAATAAAATATGTATGCAACATTCCATACAGCACAACAAGATTGCAGAAACATTGTGATAACGTTTCATCGCAATATTGCAACATTGTATAAAGTTGTGAAATGTTGTTACAAGATTGCTGCAAGGTTGCAGCAACGGTAAAAATGTCCACTTTCGGAAATATTACTAAATAACAATGTATCAATATTGCAATAAAATATGTATGCAACATTATTTCGGAAATGTACGGTTAGACTGGATCTTTTATGCTTAACATTTTTCATGTGAACTTATGTACATTTTTCACTTAGCAAGCTATGTGCCGTTATTGTTGATCTGAAAACTTAATCTCAAGATCAACAAAGTAAAGCCTATGTCAGATATTAAAGTCTATTGAAGATTGAGATTGAAGATTAAAGATCGAAATTTCATTAACAGAACAAAAAAATTTAACTCCTTTCATTCTGATCAAATTTCAATCTTTAATCTTCAATTTTCAAAGCGTAGTTTGATACAGGCATAATGGCACGTAGATTGCTAAGTAAAAAATGTACACAAGTTGACATGAAAAATTATTAGACATAAAAGATCCAATCTGACTGTATAGTGACAAATTTTCTATTTATTTGATTATTATCATTTAGTTTAAAGGTAATAAAAATATAGATACATATTATATATCATAAGTAAATATTTATTTTATTAATAATATTATATTTATATTATATATTATACATACCTTTTATTACCGAGGAAGTGTTGTGCACGAGGGCACGAGCACGAGCACATGCGATCGAGATCGGGAATCGAGAAGTTTCTGCTCGTAAGAACTTCTTACGCATGCGCGTGATTATGGCTGGTCAGAGATGCCAACGTTGTGTTTAGAATCTTATGCGTAAAGTTAAAAATTATAAAAATAATGCATTATTAACATTTTTTGTATACTACTTATTATATTTCATCAATAAAAGAACATAATAGAGCATATTGTTTTTACAATATTTTTAAAATGTTGCTGTAATATTGTTTGAACGATATTGCAAATTCATATCTGTATAATATATCTGCAACGTTGCACTGCAATGTACAACATTATAACATTGCTGCAATGTTGCTGCAAGCTTGTGTGCTGTATGGGTTAGGCAACTTGAATGGTCCGAAGTACCGAGACATTTTGGACTTTCCATCTGATGGAGTTCCTCTAAGTATCCCTCCAAAATTTTGTCCATTTAGTGCCAAAGTCACAAGTGTTTATGTATTTTTTTAACATTTGTACTCTGATAAAATTCTGGTAAAATGGCAAATTATACGCCTACAGAAGTAGTCGATATTCTTATAACCTTTGGTGAATGTGGTAGAAATTACAGACTTACTGCCCGTACTTATGCGGAGCGATTCCCAAATCGCCGCCATCCTACTGATCAACAAATTATAAACATTGAAAGGAGATCTCGTAATAATCCACTTCATCGCGAAAGGCGAAGGAATAGACTTCATAATAATAATGACCCTGAGATTGCTCGCAGTTTTGGCTATGGTTCATCAAAATCCCCATATTAGTACCCGTCAAATAGAACGAGAACTGGGAATCCCTCAAACTACGGCACATAGATTGTTACGATCAGTCAATTACCATCCGTATCATATTACTCTGGTACAGGAATTAAGTGAGGCCGACTGCGTACTCAGAGTACAATTTTGTAGATGGGCTCTTGAGATGTTAGATCAGAATCCAGATTTTTTTAGTAATGTTTGTTTCAGTGATGAAGCAACATTCATCAGCAATGGTAGTCTCAATAGGCATAATTGCCACTATTGGTCACCAGAAAATCCACATTGGTATCGTGAGGTGCTTAATCAACATCGTTGGAGTTTATATGTATGGGTAGGCATTTGCAATGGCCAAGTCATTGGACCTCATTTTTTTGAACGTCCAATTAATAGTCCAATGTATTTAGAATTCCTCGAAAATGATTTGCCAGCATACCTAGAGAATGTTCCCCTTGCAGTTAGACTAAATTTATGGTATCAACAAGATGGTGCTCCTGCTCATTATGCTCGTATTGTACGGATGTTTTTGAATCAAAGGTTCCCAAATCGGTGGATAGGGCGGGGTGGACCAGTTCTGTGGCCTCCGAGATCACCGGATTTGAACCCCCTTGATTTCTTTTTATGGGGATACGTTAAAGATGCAGTGTATAGTGAAGTTCCAACGACAAGATTGAATATGATGGAAAGAATAAGAAGAGCTTGTGAAGCTATAACTCCTTTAATGCTAGAAAATGTACAACGTAACTTTCGCTGTCGATTACTGTTATCCTTAGAAAATAATGGTGCACACTTTGAGCATCTCCTCCATGTGGAGAGAGCTGATAACAATGCAATCTTGCCTTAACTGGTTGGGTCACCACACGACCTTGCCTTCACTGGCTGGGTCACTACTTGACCTTGCCTTAACTGGTTGGGTCACCACACGACCTTGCCTTAACTGGTTGGGTCACCACACGACCTTGCCTTAACTGGTTGGGTCACCACACGACCTTGCCTTCACTGGCTGGGTCACTACTTGACCTTGCCTTAACTGGTTGGGTCACCACACGACCTTGCCTTAACTGGTTGGGTCACCACACGACCTTGCCTTCACTGGTTGGGTCACCACACGACCTTGCCTTCACTGGTTGGGTCACCACACGACCTTACCTTCACTGGCTGGGTTACCACACGTTCAAGCACCCCGAATTGTGAGAGGCGAGGGGACTCACGTTAATCAAGCACCCCGAAGGGAACAGAAAACTGCTACGTCCACGTCGTTGTTCCTGGGTTACGCTAAAAGCAGTTTCTTGAGAAGTAATTAATGAGTAATAAAAAATAATGAGAAGTTTGTTTTAAGGGGGGAAATCACAGTAAAATTTTGAATTTTCCCAAAAAAATTTTTTTCGCTTAAAAGGTGCTTTAGGGTCTTAAAAATAATATACCAAATGATGGAATACGGCAAAAGTGTCCGAGTGCCCAAATTTTCCATTCTGCGGCAACGCCTCTCAGGTATGCTCCGAGCGCCTTGGCTACGTATACGCATAAACCACCAATGCGTGAAGAAGTTTTTAAAGCTATTAAGCCCGTTTACGAAAAACTGGTCACGGATGATCTTCTTAATCGCTGCATCGGGGGATACACACAAAACTCCAATGAAAGTTTCAACTCTACTGTCTGGGCTATGGCACCGAAAGCCTTAAATTCCGGGAAAAAAATAATTGACATCGCTGCGAACATCGCAACATCTGTTTTTAATGACGGATTGATGTCAGTTTTACACGTCATTGGAGTCATGGGGATGAAAATCGGTCCGAATAGCTACAATCTATGCGCGGAGGTCGACGAAAAGAGGATAAAGAAGGCGGAAAAATCACTCAGTGATGGCGCAAAACAGGCCCGAATCGACTTAAGAAGTATACGCAAGGATAAAGAAGAGTTGGAGGTGGATTTAGAAGGTCAACTGTATGGTGCAGGCATTGCCGATTAGAGGTATATAAAATTTTCATATGATTTTTCAGTACTTAAAACTTTAAACGAGTTTTCCTCGAAACCACTATTTTTGAGCTGACCGAAGACATAACTCGAGCAAATCTTTATCGATCGACTTGAAATTTCGACAGTACATTCGAAATATCTTCCTCCACGGAGCTACGTAGGATTTTTTTTTTATATGACTTAGTTTTTTTTTTATCAACAATTTTATGGCGTTTTTTTTCGTTGAAATTTTAACTTTTTTTTCAAACATGCACCATTTCGCGAAAAATCAATATATCAAAAAAATCCTACGTAGCTCGCTAGCTGTTGTTATATAGAAACTAAAAAATGTTGGTTTTTTGTTCCAGGTCAAAAATTAAGGAGGCTATGTCTTCGGTCATGGACCCGCTTTCAAAAATAGGCGCCTTGGGGCATATGCTGCGCAGCCGCCATTTTGAGACCAATTTTCTTGAAAAAATTATATTTTGTACTTTTTTAGTATTACTATAAAACCTACTATACAGATTTTCGATTGATACTTTCATTGAGCCAAAATTAATTCCCGACAATATGCCTATTTTTTCGTGCTCTACTGTGATTTCCCCCCTTAAGACTAATTTCGAGTATTAACAATGAAAACGTAGTATTTTTATTGTTAATTTATTGCAGAATCGTAAGCATGGGTTCTCAGTAAGAGAAATCGAAGAAATTGAATTTCGTCGATTACAGCGCCATCTATCATGAATCGAGAAAAATGTTTCAGACAAATTGTATGTGTTTTTAGCCAAAGATTCCGAATATGCAATAAAAAATAGGGGTTCCCATTTAAGATTTCAAACTTGCCCCCCCTCACCGCCCAGGGGGAGGGGTGGGGGGGCTGATTTTAACGTCATTGTACGTCCCCCTCGAAATGACGAAATTTTGATTCTAAACATTTTTTCGTAGTGTGCTTATTTTTCGAGTTATTTGGCTGCCTAAGTTAAAATGGGTCACCCTGTATATAACTTACCGCAAAGTTACAGCTAATCTTTGTTCTGGACAGAGCGCTCGCCAATTCTGCTTCTGTAAACTTGGTGAAACCAGCTCCAATAGAGAATAAAAGACGTCAACACTCATGCGTGTATACCGGAAAAACATTTCCGTGTCGTCTTTCAATTCATGGAATAGGAACATGAAGTCTCCCTGGTTGTTACGGTTTTCATTAATTGGTCTCACCCACCACTTCCGATTAATCCATCGTTTATCACGTCTTCTGCGTAAAAGTATATATTCATACATCCACGTATATATAAGCAGCATCCGATCCATATCTTGTAAAATATAAATAAATTAAAATTAAAATTTTATATTCTTTGCAGGTCAAAACATAAAAATTAACCTATATTTTTTCTTCGTCTTTTCTATATTTGTGCCATAAAAAACATTATGTGTACCTACCATCGAAAAGAACGGTGGAATGCTTCCGTACAATTTTATTATTAGTGTAAAATGTCAATAGTTCTTTATATCAATAAAACACTTTCTTAATAGCAACACAATTTCAAATATCACGCTCAAATATCACTTGTCACTTGAGTGTGCGGTATTGCCGCTATTACATATGGCGTCACTGTGCTACGGACTATGGATCATCGTGTGTCTTGCCAACTTTATTATGTTATGTTCTGGCTAAGTAATGGAACTTTATGGAAATTGTGTGTGATAGCCTTTACATATATGACGCGCAGTCTATTTATTATACGTCTATGCTAGCTCCACGGTCAAAAATAGCGCTATATAGCGCTAAAATGGCTAAAGTTCCGTAAGCTCCATTATATTAACGGCGTGATTAAATAGATTAAGATCATATATAGAACATAATATATGTATGCTCAAACATGATGAATCAATATGGCCGCAAGAGATTTCCCCTCCTTCTCAGGCTTCATACCCCTCGCCAAGAAATGCCGTTTATACTCCGTCCATATATTTCCTACGTCCATGGTGTGATCAGCTTTAACCTATGGCGGCATGCGTGATGTTTGGTGTTTTCGGCCTGTTCTACAATGAGTCGTTAGTCGCAAGTAGCAAATAAACCAATCATAGTTGAATTTAGAAAAGAATAATCGAATATGATTGGTCTATTCGCTTGCGACTTACGACTAACGACTCATTGTAGAACAGGCCTTCCATTTAGTGATGCAAATTGACAAGCATCATTCTATCTTTTTTTAACATTCATAAGTAACAAAGATAGAATGACTTGTGTCGCTAAATGGAAGACACCAGGGGCTCGATTCTGTACACGAGTACGATAGTCGTCGGTGTCGTTAGTTTAACGACATCCAATACAAGAACGATTCTAGAAGAAAGCGCGAATTGCTATTGGCTGTCGTCAGTTAACGATAGCGATAGTTGTCGATAAACGTGTACGGAATAGGCACCCAGTTAATTACAGCCTGAAAAG
This sequence comes from Crematogaster levior, assembly GCA_901521435.1. Lineage (NCBI taxonomy): Eukaryota > Metazoa > Arthropoda > Insecta > Hymenoptera > Formicidae > Crematogaster > Crematogaster levior. The sequence continues at coordinate 1,681,403 of CABEGB010000703.1, read as the reverse complement.
GCCAACTAGCAGTCCAGGGTTATATAGTAAAGTCAAAGATGTACACACAACAAATGAAATCAATCGGACGTACAGTGAACCCTCCATTGTCTCCTCCAGTTATTTCTCACGCCCACGTTACTCACATTATCGCGCATGTGTAAAAAGTACACATTGACGGATAATCCAACGGATGTGGGATGAGGTTGAATGGAATCGAGAGAATGACAAGAGGGGGAGAGCTAATGAGGATTATTATGACAGATTACTCATTACATTTGAAGGGATCGCTTCGATCATAAATCAACGAAATATCCGAAACAATGCTCGTTGAACAGATTTTTTTCGTAAATTACACACTAGAAATGAGAGAGAGAGAGAGAGAGAGAGGAACGAGTGGAGGAGGGAGAGGGGAAAGATACGCGTAAGAGCTGGTTTTTAACGTATTGATTTTATTTTGATGTTTTTCTTCTTTTTAAATCTCTTTAATATAAAATCTGTTTAACGATGCCACACATTCAACTACCTCTCTCGAGCAAAAGTTGTTTTTGCTTCCTTCCATTTATATACACGATTAGGTCTAAGGCCGTAGTTGTTTAACTTTCTTTTCCCAATCGGTGTATCGAGCGTGGATTAAAAATTCATCCGAACGGAGCCTTCTACAAGGGGAAACCGAGATTAGCTGCGATTAGGGAAGGAAAGAGGGAGTACTTTGCACCCTTCCTTGACTCGATTCGCGACGTTGATGTCGCAAATGACCCAACAGATGCATTTGGCATCGTGTAGCTCTTGTTCGGAATAAATAAACAGACTTCTCTATTCTCCTCATTATTAATCTTCCCCCTTTTCCTCCCTATTCCGATGGCATACACACGTAAAATAAAAATATATTTTCGTCACACACGCAACGCATTCTCATTTTACGCGTGGCCACGCGACAAATACAAGATTAATCGTACAATATAAATTTAATCCTTTCGAATTCTAATTGAGCGAGGCGCGAAATGTCCCTTTATTCTGGGCTCGAGTAGGAAGAAGACTTTCTACCTGTCTGTAGAAAAGAGTTCGCGACTGTGCTTGTAATTCGATTGAAGAGATACGACGCCGGCTTCTCTTTCACCTCTGATCTCATCAGTCCCCCCTTGTTTTAATTGGCAGTATGCGTTACGTTCAGATAGATTTCCAAATCCAAGGTATCGAGCGTGATATCCATGTTTTTACTTATCGAGATGAGAGGCACATAATTAACAAAGAATTCGTAGGACGTAATTCAGTCGCCCCTGCCCCACCAGTTAACTCTGGCAATAGTTATGAGCTGTTGTTCTCACAAAGCAACAACGCGACAATCGAGATCAATTTCTCTTCTTATCAAGATTACGCACGGATACTTACGGTCAAGAGCGTTCGCGTAAAATAAAATAATCGCTAAATAAAAAAAAATGATAAAGCCTCGTCACGTTTTCTTCCTTACATCTCGCACAGATGTATGCCAATCTTTAGTAATCTGGATTTTTGGAGTACAACAAAGCTAATAAAATCGAATTTTTTTTTCTTCTTAACAAACAATTTTTTCAAATACTGACAATATTTGTGTCGCACCACAACAAATTTAAATTGTATCGATTCTGCAACAATGCACTTCTCATTATTGGATTTTGCATCCATTAAATGCGTATTGCATTGAGTGTAAAAAGGAAAACGCAAAACATATATATAGAGCACAATGGTGTAGAGAGCATACTATAAAAATTAATTGTTGAAATTTTGATAGTAAACTCGAAATGTCGAAGACATGTTAAATTATGTACCTCTCGAATGTCTACTGTTCGCACTGTCAACATTAGCACGATTCGTCGGTGTGTGTTCGCATGTTGTGTCTATCTCCCATACTCTCTCGTGTGATCTTTCCCACATTCAAAGATCCTATCCGCCAAAGATTCTATCAACATCTCGTAACAAAACTCATTATCAACAAATCGCAGAATCGCATATCTCGCTAGTGTTTTACCCTGCAAGCCGTACTCCAGCTTCATTAATTATCGCTCGCTTCATTCAAATCAAACTCGAAGGAATCGTGATCGTTCCATCTTCTTTTCTCCGAATTCTTCCTCAAATCCATCAAATGGAATTGACACTTAGTCACGGGCAGAAAAATATGCCATGTAATGTCATGTACTTCTATATACTTTATTCTCGTGTAATTTCAAGTAATCATTTCGATTAAAGATGACGGAAAAAAGAAGACAGACAGAAAAAAGAGAGAGAGAGAGAAAGAGAGAAAAGAGAAAGATGAATTCGCTCGCGTGAACAATCTTGTTTTTCTCGCTGAATCTTGATTGTTATTCGACAAAGTGCAAGAGTTTGTATGAGATAATTCAAATTTCTGGATTTAAAATACGCCCATTGAACGAGCGGTCCCTCGTATTCTCCGATACATTGAGCACTACTCGATAAAAATGCACGATCGAAAAAGTCGTCGACTCTTTCTCGATATATTCCGATACGCATGCTAATCCGAGATAAAAGTAAACTTGTGAAAATTTTGGGAAATTGCATAATGACAAAAACTATCGATTTTAAAACTTGATTAAAATAATCAACGAAATTTTCAAGGGACTCGACGATAATACAGGCCATGAGTCATTCAACGATCGATCTACATTTGAATATCAGGTTACTTTCAAGATGGTCAACACTTCTCAGTGAGAGACCAGAATCCGTACCATTGTAGTATCATTCGAGATATATCGTTGCTTCGTATTGATTACCGCATTGATTACTGAAAATACTACGCCCTTTTTCCTCTCGGTCGCAACAAAATGTGTACGAGATAACGTCAAACTGCTCATTAACGTAGAAAGTTGACGATTGGCGCTTAATATATTTATATCGCTTAGTATATTTATAGCGATAAATTGGTTGAATGAATCTAGAGCGCGCGTAATTGAGCGAGCGGTTCTTTAAAAAATCGGCCGACCGATGCCATCATGAAAGTAACTCAATTTTGAAAGTCTTATCCTACCTTTTCAGAATACTAGTGCTGCCTTCCTTTTCTTCCTTTACTGTATATCGCGGCTACTGCGGATTGTGCGGTAAAATGACGGGTATAGTTTGCTGCGCACCCGGAGGCGGTTGCGGTGGCAGATATTGCATGTGTTGCGGTGGAATTGACGGTATGTGAGATGGAATTATAGGGCACATGATCGGATAGCTCGGCGCATGACCTTGCGGTGGAGGTTGTGGATACGTAGGCTGTGGAGTACCAGGCGGATTATAAGCACCCGGTGTGTGTGGCTGATTCGGATTGGCCGGGGACGGCGTTTGGCTAGGTGGTTGTTGAGCTACGTGAGGATGCGGATGAGTGTGTGGGCCCATATATTGTAAGCTGGGGGCTTGTGGACCTTGCGATTCATGATGATGATGGTACGGAGTAGCCATATGTGGTGGCGGCGGTGCCTGGACCATTCGTACCATTTGCTGATACGCCGGTTGTCCTGGATAAGGCACCTGGAATGGATGTATAGCTGGCGCTAATAACGGCTGTCCCGTTGCTGCGGCCACTTGCATCTGAGACGCTATATCTGGTGCACGGTGCTGCATCATTGGCACTGTAAAGATCATGATGTGTTACACAATGTATTTGTTTCATACAACACATGATTATAATTATGACCCATCGGCCATATCAGAAAAACACGGAATAGAAAAATTGCTACAAGTAACTTTAAACTAACTTGGAAAACCGAGTGATTTCAACTTTGAATGTAAGATTCGTGTACGAAAACATCAAGAATCGTTTGAAATGAAGAAAAGATCCTTTTCAAAAATACTATGCTATACTAATACTAAAAAAATAATTAATTACATATAAAAATAATTATGTATTGAGACTTTAACCTTGTGAACTATATTGTTACGTGCAAACACACAAAAAAATCTGAGATACAAATGCATCGTGGGAATACCTAGGGAATACTGACCCTTCCGGAACCTTGACACTTGTGGAGCAGATGGTTGACTGAAAGCAGTTGGCGTTACGTATGCCGGCATAACAACGGTCGCAGGCATAGTCGCCCCTGTATACTGAGGGGTCTGTGGTGTATGCGGTCGACTAGGCGTCGGAGTGCTAGGTGAGCGCTACACATTGTAAAAGTACAAATTTTATCGTTTCTATTCAAATTTCAACTTTCTAAGACTAGCAATATACATTACTTACCGGCGTAAATGGTTTGGCATTTGGATTGAATTCTTTAGCGTTTGGATTTAAAGTAGATTTCTTAAAAGCGGTAGTTATCTTATCAACCGCGGGTTCCGATGGAGATTGTTGCACCGTCGGAGTATTAGTCTGAGGTGGTTGTGGTGGTTGTTGTGGTTGTGGTTGCTGCTGCTGTTGCTGCTGCTGCGGTGGCTGCGGCGGCGGCTGCTGTTGTTGCTGCTGCTGAGGACTTGTGGATCTTACTAGTGGGCCAGGTGGTGGCTTACTAGTAACTGGTTCCTCTTGCACAGTTTGGTGTTGCTGATGAGGACTGGTATGCTGCTGTGTCGGTGGCTGTTGTTGCGGTTGTTGCTGTGGACTCGTATGATGGGGACCTTGGTGATGCGGCTGATTCATTGAAGTAGCGGAATGCATGTCTTGTTGATGCTGATGCTGCTGTTTTCTGGATATTTGAGGGGTGTCTGGCGGTCCCTGCGATTCCGCTAATTTGAATTCCGCAGCGAATTGTCTCAGTTCCGAATGCTGCTCTTCCCTTCCACGTGGTGTTGGAACCTTAAAATAAAACTTATAGACATATATAAGTTGCTTCGTGATTAAAAGAAGAAAGATACAAATTTAAATGAGAGCATGTGCCGTACCTTTCTATGGTCCGACTTATGTACTATTTGCCCTTCTACAGAGTTCTGTTGCGTCAATGATGTATGTTGCTGATGTGAAGATTGTTGTTGTTGTTGTTGTTGTTGATGAGAAGACGCAACGTTTGATTGCGGAAATGGTGCTGGTGGTGCTTTATCAGCTTGATAAACCTGTTGTCTGCCAGGTCGCTCACGTTTCTCTGTATTTATTTTACTCGGAGGAGTCTGTTGTTGCGGTGGAAAGTTTACTTGCGCCATTGAAGAAGTAACTTGAGATTGCGATTGATTTTGCTGGATTACTATCGGAAAAACACATAAATATCACATAATAGTAATCTTTGGTACGATAGAAGTAACAACAGTGACCATATTGTACGTTCGGTATGAAGGAAAAATTTAAAGATACTGTCTCATTCCCCCCCTCCCCCCCGATATTCATTGTATGCAAAGAACTACTATTGTACTTAATTGAAAATTATTACTGCATACACGATATATACCGCAGCATCAGACTCGAATCAAATCGCTAAACGAATGTTGATAGCTTCGCAAAGTCAATTTAGAGAAAAAAAACAGTAATCTTTATAGTAGAGCAGAGTAAGTATACCCAAGTAACAGTAGCACTTTCCATTTGATTCTCATATTTGCAAGAAGGTGTAAACGAGTACAAACAAGTGACATACCTTGTTGCGACTGTGTCGTCGACGGAGGCACGAACGGCGGTGGTGGATTATTGTACGTAACAACCACTCCGTTGGGCGGCATATTCATATTTAAGGATACTGAATGTTGTACCGAGGCATGGGTAGACTGTACTCCCACCGGCATACTCGGCTGTGGGACATTTACATTGGCCGTGGACGGAGGGGGTTGATTGTAAACATTTTTGTTGTTCGTGGTTCCTGGCGAGGACGGAGGATCGCTCTGACTGGACCTCATTAATTTGCTCGTGTTACCATTTTTCTTTTTTAACGGTGGTGGAATATATTTACCCTCGGTAGGTCGTGTCTAGAAACGAATAGTAATAAGACAAACCTGGCAAATAAAAATAAAAGATTCTGAGATATATTTTGAAACTGACCACAGCTGCGAATCTTTCCTCTTCATCACCATTTTCCAGTTCTAATCTAGCTTTGTGATTTGGTTGAGATTCGATCTCGTTTGCTATCTCAGCGGCCTTTTGCTCTTGTTCCTTATAATCCTTTGTGTCTTTACGTTGTAGTTGTAGAGTGTAACCAATCAAGGAAGGCTCAAACGTGGTCTGAACTCCATACTCTTGTTCATTTTTACGAAACATCTCGTTCACATCCCAACCGTTCTGAAATTCAGACAATTTTATACAATACTTATTTAATGAGTAAGATTCTCTCTTATGACAAAATGCACATGCTTACAGCAGCACCGTCTAATTCTAAATCGGCTCCATTCATAGTAGTCGGCGGATCCCAGGGCTCGAGTTCCTTCTCACCGATCAAACCATTAAACTTACTAATGGCTGTATCCGTTTGGAAAGTATCTCTTATAGCATAATCTAAATCAACGTCCTTGGCAGATATAGTGACAACGTCTTTCGGATTAAAAATTAATTTCTCTACTACGCTATCTACACTAATCTTCCCCGAACTCTCCACACGATGAGCCATCTCCAGCACTACATCGAATTGACTCGAAAATGTTCTAAATACGCCCTCGAACACCGAGCCATTTTGGGTTTGAATCTGCAAATAATAAAAAGAAAAATTTAACGTCGCGGCATTAAATTCCACGTAACATAGTAATATACTGTACGGACTTTGTACAACGTATTTGCGCACTGGAAGATATATTCTGCCTACCTGCACTATATTACCAACGTGGCTAGTGACCGCATGCATAAAATGAGCATTGTTATAAACTCCCTCGGCTGCGACACATCTTTCTTGTGGCCCACGTGCTCGCGGCGATCTGAAAGAAGGCACGGATCAAAGAAAACGTTATTTTTAATCGTCGATACGTGTCACTATGTTTTGGATATTATACCTGCTATTATGATCTTGACGAGGAAAGCCAAATGATTGGCAGTACCTGTTATTATTCGTACGGTTCTTCCTCTTGGTATTCATTTTGCTCGACGATTCTTCGTCAATCGCTGATGGATTTCTGCCGCCGGTTTGTTGGAGGCCCTCGCGTTTCCTAGTAGGGACCGGAATTTTGACTATTTTCCCAATAACTGCTTGACGTCAAAAAGATCCGTTTCTTCGTCCGTGGATGGGTGCAGTGCAGCTGCCACTGCTGCTGTCGCTGCCGTGCGCCTATTTATGCGACGCTCTTACGTTCGTCGGCAACGTGTAATTTCTCACGGGTCCGCAGAGACGACTGACGCGATGACGAGTGGAGAAAGGCGAAGACGAAGGTGAGAGCGAGGGCGAGGGCGAGGGCGAGGATGAGAACGAGGGTGAAAATGAGAATAAAGATGAGAAGGGTGAGAGGAAAGAGACGAAGGAAAATAAGGAGGAGGAAGAGGAAAAGGAGGCCGCGGAGATTGCGAAAACTATCAACATTCACGAAAACTTTTAGGTTATATTCAGGCAAATCCCAATGCAAAGTGGCTTACTGCAGGTGAATGTACGACGCGCGAGACGATGAAACTCGACAAGTCACTCGCGTGACTTTTAACCGCGATTCAACAGGAACGAAACGCTGTCGCGACACTTGCGACCGCGTTACAGTGGAGGCTAGAGATAATTCCTTGCTCGGAAAACGGAGGACGCGCGTACGCGATACGTACGCACGGCGTGACGGGGGTGGAAGCGTACGACAGTGTGCGAGCGCGCAAGTTGGCTTCGACCGACCAAGTATCACCACACTCGTGTCTCGACGATGCTCTGATTGTCAACGACCGCGTGACGTAACGCACTAGGCAACGGCTGCTTCTCTACTTCTCGCCAGAGTACCGAGAGTATAGAAAGTCGCGCGCGCTGTGGTTCGCCCGTTCGTATAACTCTCGGCCAACGTCTAGGGAAGGAAGGAAGGGAGGAAGGGAGAAAGGGAGACAGACAGACAGACAGACAGAGAGAGAGAGAAAAGAGGGAGAGGACGTACTTACGGCTGACGATCCGCGAACGGCGCGAACGACGACCGACGACGCGTGCCAAGTGGCGCGGCGAGGGGGTCCGCGAAGATGCGCGTTTCTACCTCTCCCCGTTTTCAACTAATCGACATGTGGCGGAACGATGTACGATGGGCTCGCAACCTCTCAACGCATCTACAAGTCAACCTGATCACGGTGACTCTTGGACGCAGTCGCCACCTGGTGAACGCCTGTTCTCCGGCTCGTTCGTTCAGACCGAACTCGAGTCTCGACCAATCTCGATTCTCGATCTCGACACGTCGCGACGCCTGCAACCGAACGAAAGTCGATCGTTGTGACGCGCGTTGCGTAGCGCATTTCAAGTTTCAACGCAGGCAACGGACGAGGTAGGCTTGTCGGTCGACCAATCATATCCAAATTCCGCGCGAGTTTCAGAAACTCAAGTGTGGATATTCTTGAGCTTTGTCGTCGAAATCCTTGCAAAGTTATTCAGCGATCATCGAATCGAAAATAAGCGGATTCGATTACTTTTAGAGAGGATGTCGAAATATGAATTATTTCTCGAAAAATTACTATCGACCAATTGTGTCAATTTTACTACAATTTTTATTATCAGTTTTATTTTCCAGAACAGAAATCATTATTCCTGTTTTGGAAAATAAAACTGATTTCACCAAGGACTTGGCGTTAGCTCAATAGAGATAACATGTTGAAACGGTTCTTCCGGAAAAAGACAAATTTTCTTCACCGTACCAGTCGCTTCACCTCGATATTGACTCATGTGATTTCATTGGGGAATATGTTTTTCGTTTTAAGCGAAACAGAACGTAAGATCGATTAAGTGTGAACGATGCGATCACAATCGAGATCGACATCGTTTCATCATGGATCGATCGAGTAATTTCTCGTTGAAGTAGTTGAGATGTTACACTACGAAGGTTCATTACAAACGGTAAATAGGACGTATTTCAAGAAACGCGTCAATGATCATCGCTTGGTAACATCCTTGCGCATTCCACGATTGAAATTGTGTGTGTGTGTGTGTGTGTATATTTTTGTTCTTATTTTATTATGTTAATTGGATACAGTCTTATTGTATTATATACAGTCTTACAATTTTATTAATTAGGTGTATGAGAAGCTAGGAGAAACGTTTTACGATTACATTGTCTTGCGATTTATTTACAATGTTGTACACTTTTACTTATGTGATACCTTCCCTTTTTTTTGTACGTCCGTGCGTAACATACGTATGTATAGTCAAATCATATTAAAAGAAATCTGTTACATTGGACAGCTTTTGGAGGAAAAAAAATCATATATATGATGTTGAGCAAATTTTGTCAATCAAATTTTGAAAGGGGAAAATCTGATTTAGATATTTATCAAGACTATTAGTTGACATGAAAATTCTTAGACATTCTTAAAATACATTGGATAAATGTTGCCGTCCAGTTCAAATCCGCGGCAATATTTTTGAAAATATAATCGATCGAAAATATGGTTGAATCTGATTATGTTTAATTATGACATAAGGATTGTTATTATATTATCGATTATTCCGTCGAATATTTTCTATCTATAACTAGTAAACCCCGAATTAAACGTTAAGCCAACGTCACACTATATTATTTACCTATCTATTATTTTATCTAAGATTTCTTACAAAAACCAAAAAAGGATGTCGAATTTTAGATCCGTTGTGTGTGTGTGTGTGTGTGTGGTGTGCGTGTGTGTGCGCGCGCGCGTGGGTAGTTGGTTGGCTGATTGGTTGGTTGGTTGATTGTTGGTAATATACAGCTAACTGAATGTGTAACTCTTGAACACCATTTCTCAATGCGACATTTCATCGTCAGATGGCGACGTACGCTTCACACAGAATTACTCACTTCATAGACCCAATCATAGAAAGAGAAATCCACACAAAGATAAACTTAAGACGATATCTTCTGCGAGAACCATAGAGACACTTTGTGAATGGCGAAATAGACAACGAAACTCTCACCAAGATAAATAGATTCTTCTCGCAGAGCACGCCACATGACTTCAAGATCGACGGCGTTCCCATATGACAAAATTTAAAAAAAAATCCTCGCAGGAAAGTCTAGCAAGCAGCTTTTCACCACCAAGGGAACATATCACCAGTCATGGGATAAGGGTCAAAGGGACGGATGGAAGCAAGAGGAAGGAAAAAGACATCAAAGAGATGGCAGAGAGGGTAGGGTAGCTAGAGGTCACTCAAACGGAGAGAACACAAACAGAATCCACAGCAGGAGCTGATAATTTAAGAGATTCCTTATAAGAACATCCAAAGAAAATTTCACAAAAACAAAAAACAGAGGTTGTGGATAAAAATGTAATGACGATATACATATTTGATAATGAGAATAGATAAAAATGTTTAATTTATACATACTCAACGTACTGGAAGATGTCGAAAAAAATCTACTATCTTACTAGAGCATGGAAAAAGAATAGACTGAGATAAAAAGCTTCTAAATTCGAGCCGAAGAATTAGGAAAAAACAGGCAGTAACTGCACCTAAAACCTTCAACTCCTCGAATCCGGGACGGCAACAGTTTGGAGGGGGGGGGGGGGTTGTTCTCAATAAAATGAAATAAAATAAAAATGCTTGCTTTATTTTCAATAAAGAAAAATAAAAGATACTTTATTTTGAACCGCACAATCTTTTGAGTTTAACGAACTCAACCGACTCAAATTCAATACTGCGGACACTCACACACTCTACACTTATAAACACACATCTCCGACTTGATATGTGAAATATAACTAGAATATGTGTAAATTTTTTTAGTGTGGCCAAATCTCACCCCCCCTCCCCCCAAAAAATACTCGCCCCATTTTCTTTCGATTCTTAATGACAATCGTTAGGACAGTTATTGTTATAATTTGGAAATTTCTTATTACACATTAAATGTTTACATATTTATAAATGCAAGCAAATTTCGACTTATTGTTAGGTTACATCTTGCTACCGAGTAATATTAGCTGTTTCTACATATATCAAACGTTAAAGAATATTTGTCTCTCAAATAAGTATAATAATAATTGACAAGAAACATGTACATTTTATTTTTATCCCGTCGAAAAAGTTCTTAAAAAAGATTAAGAAGAAAGAAAAAGTAGAGAAAAATATACATAGATTTTTAGCATATATTAATATAATGTTATAAATAATATATATAATATAATGTTATAAATAATTTTAAAAATTAATAATTATAATAATTAATATATTTTTATTTTAATTGTGAGAAAATTATTCCTTATCACAATTTAGAATGAGATCCACGATATCTTTCATTCTCGTCCAAGTCGTAAATTGCATTTAGCTTGCGAATGATGTTTTTTGTTCTGTCGTAAACAAAATTATCCATTTGGCCCAAAACATTGACGAACTCGATCATCTTTTCAAAGCCACGATTTAGCCTTTCGGATCTCTCAATATCGGATATGGTTCTCTTTACTTGGAATTGTGATTCTTTCTTCAGTGAATTCATAGCCAATTTTTCAGGTTTCGACTCCGTCGAAATTTCGACAGCGTTTGCAAGTGATATCTGTTTAGCAAGATTTTTATTAAAGAGGAATATCTTCCATTATATCTTTCTGATTAAATTAAATTGAAACTATTACGCGTTCTGTATACGTCGTGCTTTTACTGTATTTGGTCTTACCATACACATAACAAAAACTGAGAGAAAGAATATATCCTTTTTGACAGAATGCGCACTCATCTCTTTTTCTCTCTGCCTAACAAGAAACCGAACAAAGCTGTATCAAATAGTTCGATACGCTACAAGAAATAACAATTACAAGAATAACGCACTCTCGTTGATTTGATATCGATGTCCTCGACTGACAATGAAACGATTCGACGATTCCCATCCTTTTATAAGAATCGAATGCGTGCATATTCGACAATTTGTGTAGACGGACGAAATAATTTTCACATTGCATCTTCTTACGCTAAAATCAGTTTGATTGAATGTGTGTAGAATAACTTTAATACATTAAAAGTAACGGATTCTCTCTCTCTGTCTATATTGAGTCTTTTTAATAAAATTTTATGTCTATTTTTAATTAAATTATGGACATAAATCCATTAAAATTGATTTGTAGGTCACATCGGCAAATTCTTCTTATAATAAGTGGGTTTAACTGACACTTGTGTGCAATGCGAAACCATGCGAAAGTGGAATCCGCTGATCAGGTGCAATTACTTGCCTTACCTTGCCGTTACCTATCACCATATTCAACGATACAACAGGTAAAGAAAAATTATTTTCCAGTTTTACTGCGTCGATTGAGTAAGCAGATTCAAGATTTCTTAATCTCTATAACTTTTATTCATATCTTTAAGCTTACTAAAAGTTTACACAATTATAACGTAAAAGTTTAAGAATTATCCTATGTCATCTTTTCTTCAAATGTTCATCGTTTCTTTAAATATTCTCTCGAATCAATATTAAAATTGTTATAAATAATTGACAGCTAAATATAAAAATATATTAAAAAATTGGAAGCTAAAGAAAAAATTATTTATTAAAAGTAGCGATATCTAATATCTGATATTTAATTAATGTCAATAACATTATTTAAAGCAATACGTTTAATTACTTTGAAAAGTGCAACAGCCACCGATGTATTAATTGTCAATCGTTGCGTTTGAACTCCATCAAGTCGTTAATTTAAAATTAGATTTCCATTTCGTGTGGAATGGACAGTTGAAAGGTGACATTAACAGTACTTTGTAACTCGGTTATCGTTATCTCGGGAAAAAAAAGTTGTGCTCTTCGCTTCGTAACAAAATCCGTATATGTATAAATATGTCGGTTTCCAGGCATTTGAAAATATTTATGTGTTTCCAGAAAATACGATAATCGAGTATTACAATGCAAAAACAACCGGAAAATCATGTTTTGATTTCGATTTATTCTCACGTTCGCGATTCACGTGAGTCTCCCTATTTATACGATACGAGTCCCTGTAAATCGAGCCACTTGAACATCAATTCCCGTTTTGTCGCTTACTTACTTATTTACTATCTTTCTCATATCTCTACCAAATTACATTATTCTATATTGATAGTATATATTGTAAATATATTTTGTTGCGATATAAATTTATCTTTATTACAGCGATTCTTTATTTATTTCATCACATATATATATACATGCGTAATAGTCTTACAAATATTTTTTTATTCTTTGAATTGTTAATTGCGTTCAATACAAAAGGCATACGATCAAATTGATGAGAATGATTTGATGTTTTAACGATCCGAAAAGTTATGTTGTATTGTGTATAATAACTTCGAGAGAATTATGAGTGCGCGACTGTCAAAACTGTTGTTTTGTATAATATGTACGTACATACATACGTTTACATCGATGATCGATCAACATCGTTTCCGTGAGATTTTTTGTGAGAAGAAACGAAACCATGTTTACCATATAATCATATTAATCGCATCGGGAGATTTTTTTTGTCGATTTTTTTCTCCGAAGAATATGATTAATGCTTTTCCTAAATTAGATGATACGAAAAAAAAGATTTTAAAAAAGAAATTTGATTTAATTGCTACTCGCTTAACATCTTTTATCAGTATGTATTGTACATTAAAGTTTCATTTTTTTAATTAATTTTTTTTAAGTTTATAATTAATTCTTGACTCGACTCGACTCGTCTCCACTTCATCGAGCAAAAAAAAACGATAGTATCTAAATAATTTTAATTAGTGAAAATCATGCAAAAGCAGTTACGGAAGATTTTATCAGATTATAACGCGCGATGTAACAATGTAGGGTTCAGAGAAACAAACAAACGGCACGAACGATCAAGTACTTTTATTAACAATCATTCGTCAGCTAACGAGTACATTAATGGTACGTGTTGATTGGATCGGCTGATGCAAAATTGGATCTCTTCATGCAAGATTCCAAGATGTTTCGCACTTTCTCACACGAATAATAGATTTTAATAAAATAATTTGACAAAAATATAATTTGGCCTCCTTAATTTTGTGGTTGCTGCACCGGCGTGGCCTGCTGCAACTGTTGATTCAAATTCCGTGAAGCCTGCACAGCGATGTCGATTGCCTGCTTAGTGAACTTGGCGATACCCTCCTGAACCTTGCTGGAATTTTCATTGATGGTCTTAGCGACGTTCTCTGATTCCGTCACGAGAGTTTGGACACCGTCTTGGAACTTGGCACGCAGTTGATTCACTTGTTCCGTCGTCTCGGGATTGACATTTAGATTGTCGAACGTTTCAGAAATCTTGTTCTTCATGTTTGTCCAAAGATTCTCCAACTCGGGATTCTTGACCTTGATCTGCAAACGATCCACCATACAGCCAGGAGTAGCAGTTTATCTCAAGCCTTAGAGAAGCGAAAGATTGTCGTCGCAAAACTTCCAAGTATTGAGAAATTTGAAACTTAATTATTATAAATGTATGCAGTTATACAAAAAGATAGACTAGGACGTGTTCCGGTAGGACAGAGGAATGTACGTGAGGATTAACGAATGATTTCATGTAATAATTCGTCCAATATTCTATTACTATTACTATTAATACTAGTAAAATTTATCTCAATTACTGAAATAATACAGCATATTATATTTTTCGATAATGATAACGCTTAACATGTTGGGTTTATTTTATTTAACAACAGCGGGACATATGTAATAGAGGAAATTGGGATAATATAACGCGCGCACATTTAATTATATTTTACAATTTTCTTTACTATTTGTCGCGTTTAAACTAATGTTCGATCGTCCGACCTGGACAATTTTAAATTCACGTTACCTTTTCAAATACAAGCCACACGTGACTTTATCGACATAATATTCTCAAAAAAAAAAAAATAGATGTATATTGTATGACGTTGTACATTTAGGATCAATAGGTTTTTCTTTTCTGCAAGTAGAAAAGTGAAAAAAAGAATTCGTCGATTTTATTATTATTTATCATTTATCTGTAAGTGTTTTTATTTTTGTACATAGGCATATTATAATAATATTTCTCGCAGTATCGCGTAATATGTCAGTAATATTTTGAATTGTTTTCGATATCAATCAATTATCTCTTTTTGGCGTGCCCACTTGCGTCGATCGTTTCTTTACGGCTAAATCGATAAGCTATTCGACTCTTTCCTTTTGCCGATTCTTTGTTGACAAAAAAAATAATCTTCTATGCAGAGAACAGACGATGCGACGATGTTCTTTTACCTCTAATTTTGAAAATGCGTAATCTCTAGGTACTAGGAGAGGTAGCGCGCCGATACTGCGAACAAATAAGCCAGCCTTTAATCTTTATATATACCATGCATATGCGCGCAACGTGAGCATGAGGACAAGCTGCGACATATTAAACGATAGAAACGAGATGCCGAGGCAAAACGATCGTTTTAATAAAGTTGTTCGATCTTTTGCTTTGCCGGTCCGACAAGTTGCAGGAAAACATGTTTCAATTTGCCAAGTGTAAAGAAAATGTGTGCAGCGTGTGTTAAATATTTGCACTCACCTCGTCGGTCATATTCTTGAGGTACGCCTGAACATTATTAACCAAGTTGGTACTCTGCTCCTTCATGGTATTAAGAAATTCCTCTTGATTGGGCAAGTTCAGCTGCTGCTGAAGCCGAGCACCCAAGTTGTTGATGAGCGTTTGGGCTTCCTGGATGTCGGGCAATTGAAGGGGTTGCGTACCAGTCTGCTGGTTCTCAACATCGCTAGCCGGCACAACTTTGCCCTCCGTCGCGACCAAGAGGACGGCTAAGATAACTGCGGGTAAGCACCTCATCTTGCGCTGGTATTTTCTCCTTGTCGATTAGGAAAACGACTGATGCGTAGGATGGAGGATCACACTCCCTTTTATAGGCATTTCTTATCTACGCAGGGGCAAAGTGCTTATTACATTATCTCACTTCGACGACAATGACCTGCGTTTCTCTCATTGCATAGAAGGCCGGACTATGTTTGAATCGTGGAAATCAGAATAGTGATCATTTCTAAATGTTTTAATATTTAAAGCTCATTTGTAATAAAGAAACAGAGTTTATTGCTGCACTGTGCTATTTCATTATTTAATTCTATTATATTTATTATTATTATAATATCGCTTTACTCTTTTACGAATACCGTATGGATTCCTTTCTTACTAAAAGATTCCGTATTAAAAGACAATTATTTTTAGTAATGTTGTTTTTATTGTAAAATAATATAAAAGACTGATAAAAGTATTGAAATCCTTAATCAATCTTTCCTCGAGAGATATTGATACATGTGTTGTATATGTACATAACTCTTATTTACTGCGTCGTCCACACATAAAATTTTCCATCGCAGCTTCAAACAAATTAATTTGACTTAAAAAAGTTTTTGTTTTATTTTTGTAACACACACACACACACACACACACTTATTTGTTAAAAATTAAGTTAAATTACATTATATATATTTTAGTTGGAGCAGCAAGCAAATTATTATTTTACGATGAGAATCAAATTCATCGAATATTCATTGAAAGAACACGTGAAAATATTACAATTAGTTTTTTCTTTATTAAACGCGCGCGATAGCAAATTTTTCACTCACAATTGTTGTTACAAAACTTCTTTATAAATATTCTGCTGGAATTTGATACGAATAAATAGGCTATTTACGGAGAATACATCAATAATATTTATAAATTATCAAAACTCTTGATTCAGTAAGATTATTATGATTATTATACAGATAGAAATTACGATTGTTGCATTTATTATTTAAATGTGTAAAGTTAATATATGCATTTGGAAAAGTTGGAAATTGTTTAAAATTATTATTTTTAACTTGTAATTGTCTTAAAAAATTCTTTCAGTTTATAGTTTCAATAATTACTAGCATCTTTAACTTAAGTTAAATTTTAGTTGTTTTCAAGAGCTGATGACTGATTATTTTCGTAGCATTTTCCGATTAATCAAGATATTCCCGATTAGTCAAGCTAAATATATACTATATATTGGAAACGTAGGATCCGGTAGCACGTATGAACGAATCAGCAAATTAGTAGCATAGAATAAGCAGGATTTAAATTATTGACACATCACGGTAATTTGACGATTATTTGACAATTGTCGATAATCGCTAACGACAGCACAAAAGTAAATTTTTAGGTCAAGATCAACTTATAGACGTAACACTATTCTTATATTATAATTTTTTATAGAGAAACACTGGACTGTTTCACTTACGCGATAAAGGACACGTTATCTTCTAGACGAAATGTTTTTCATACAATGAGACTTGTATAATTTATGAGTAGAGGAAAATCTTTTTTAGGAGGAGATCTCTCATTCGAGATAAAAGCGCTCACGTTCCGACCTTCTAACGCGAGATTACAATGTTTACATCGTAGAGTTCGAGAAAATTTACAGACGTTTGCTTCTAAAATCAACTAATTTACTTAATAAAGTATGTGTAATTTAATCTCAATATCCGATATTTTACTTTACTGCAGCAAACGCGACCGTTTCCAGTATTTAAATACAGTTTATAATGAGCTTTCTCGAAAACACGATTCAAAACGAAGTAATTTCGGATGAAGAGGTCAAAGCTCAAGGCGAGATTGCGATTATCAATTTTAACTGCCATCCATTCCTCCCTCCGTGGAACGTTACATCAGCCGGATATATTCTAAACGAATGTACGTGAACGTGTGCATGTACATACATACGCATACACCCGAATTGCTGACGTCCGACTTACAATTTTTGAGAGCGTGGGGCAGAGATTACAGACTCCTTCAAACGCTGTTTAGTCAATATCATGTATTTAACCATGATATATATACATATATATAAGTTATGACATCAAATTCGATTAGTGAACATTTTTTTCTTATAAAAAGATAAGTAAATAAAAGAGAGTTGATTCTAGTCAGATTCAAATAACCGTAATCAAGGATTAATTTAGAAATGTAAATTTCAATACATTCCCTTCTATTAAAATGTAAATCCCTTCTCTTTCTTCTCTCTCTCTCTCTCTCTCTTTCTCTATGCAAAATTAAGATTAAAAGATAGAAAAAATGAAAACATGTAAAACAATATAAAAAATGTTATTATTTTTACATATCGCTTTTACACAATAAAAGTGACACAAGTAAAAGTGAATTTTTGTGCTTTTGTAATTTTGTAAGATAAAAGTTTCAATTTGAAAACGTACTTGTATCTGAAAAAATGTCATAAGTGTAGTACCACAAAACAGGAAAAAAATGAAAAATTAAAAAGATAAACGTTTCAACTCCTTGTCGGGCAAAAATGATAATAAAGCACAAATTATCAAAACTCTCGATTCAGTAAGATTATTATGATTATTATACAGATAGAAATTATGATTGTTGCATTTATTATTTAAATGTGTAAAGTTAATATATGCATTTGAAAAAGTTGGAAATTGTTTAAAATTATTATTTTTAACTTGTTTTGAACTTGTCACTTTTCTCTTGCGATATGTGAAAAAAAATTTATTCGCAATTCTTGTAATACACACGTGACACTTGCAATGCTTTTATAATTTTTTAATGACATAGCGAGTTGTTTACTTAAAAAGCTCAACCTAGCAACTATCGTTGATTATTAAAAGCCTTGACCTAATTGACATAAATTTTATTTGTAAAATAATCACTTTGATGAAATATTATTTGATTTCTTCTCGCCTTCTTCCTTTACGCGAATATTCGATAGCGATAAGCGATTTGTGAACCAATGTAAAACTGTTAAAACTATTGCTTCCAATCTGTTTTAGTGTTAATAAAACGTGAGGTATGGTGTAATGTAAGTTTAATAAAATAATTTTGTTATACATATGCACATGTATATACTACATAATGGTATCTTTTTTTTTAATTAAAGTTTTTGTACAATGCTAAGAGTAAAGTTAACTGCGTCACAATGTTAAAGCGTACGTGTCTTTTATTTTTGTCTCTATAAATTTTAACGTAATTGTAAGTGTAACTTGAGTGATCCCGAAAAAGATAATTTTGTAGTCTTGAGAATGTCTTAACTTAAAAGGTAGAGGGAACGCCACACAAAGGACTTGATAATTAACACTAAGACTTAAAAATTTACGTGTATAATATGTTAATTAGAGATTTTACTCACTGAGCATAGTTTCGGCAATAAAATGTCAAATTATTGAAGAAACTATGAAATTCCGGAGAGAAACTGAAACTGAAGTTTATGACGTTTTTCGAAAACGTTAATTTTGAATGTAACTAAAGTAATATGTTGTGTTTTTAGCCGAAAAATACCGTCGATACCGAGAGGAGAGATAATCTCCTTCATCATTCCTGAAGCCTTCTCACCGACGCCGGAATCTTCCATTCCTTCCTTCGTTATTTCGATGGTAAGAATCTTTGCGCCTTCCGTCTTACTTTCTGCCGAACAACCCCTTCATAATGTTTCCTGTGCCCTGTAGGATATCTTTGGTTAAATTCACTCCACCCCCTATAATGCCTTTAGCTCCAACCATTGTTCCGCTCACAATTTTATTGGCCATGTCCCACGAACTTCCTAAGATGTCTCCCGGGTTATGTAATGCATTGTCTATCAAGTCTGACTGTCGAGGTTGCCCCGTAATTTTCCCCTCAGTGTTCTTGAGTGCTTCTCCACCTTGCTTGATACCATCTATCAATTTGCCCGCGAGAATATCAGTCTTTTCATTAATCTGTTTGCCGGTATCTATAATTTTATTGGTAACCTCGCCAATCATATCACTTGTTTTGTCTTGAACTTCTTTAAGACCGTCCTTTATCATTCCAGGCAAGTCCTTTGTTCCCTCGAGTACTTTACCAACCTCCTTCAATTTGCTAGCTTCTTCCTTTAATTTCTCCTTCAATTTGTTAGTTTGCTTCTGTAGTTCGTTCTTTCTTCCTCATTTCGTCAATTTTTTCTTCGCGCGACACTGTCTTTCAGTTCGTCAGTCTCTTTCACTTTCTCTTCAAGGTCTTTCACCGTGTTCTTCAACTTATCAACATCGTTTTCCAATTTCTTCCTCATTTCGTCAATTTTTTCCGTCAATCGCGCGACACTGTCTTTCAGTTCGTCAGTTACGTTCTCCTCTAGTTTGCTGGTTTCTTTAGTTTCCTGACAATATTTTCCACCGTGTTTTTCGTTTTGTCCAACGCGTCACTCAATTCGTTGACTTTTTGCTTCGTTTTCTCGACAGCGTCTTTCACCACGTCTGTCAGCTTATCGGATAAGTTCTCCAACGTCTTTTTCGCCTGCTCGCCGAGTTCTTTCTTCCTTTTCTCGATATTGTTTTTTTGCTTGTCGAGTTCAACCTTTATCTTCTCGGCAAAGGCCTTCCCTAGCTCGACAGCTCGATTCTCAAATTCCTCTTTTACTTTGCTAATTTCTTTCTTCGTATTCTCGATAATGTCTTTCAATTTGTCGGCTCTGTCTTCCAACTTCTTTCTCGCTTTACCGAGTTCTTCCTTAAATTCCTTGACAAGGGGTAGCACTGTGTTTACCTTCAGTTTACCGAGTCGATTCTCAATTTCCTCCGTTAATTGGCTGATTTTTTGCTTCATATTTCCGATACCTTCTTGCAATTTGTCCAATGCGTTCTTCACCTCTTCCTTTAATTTGCCGAGAGTTACCTTTATCCTCTCGACACTGTTTTTTATTTTCTCAGATATGTATTCTTCCAATTTGTCGACACGATCCGCCAGACTGTCCTCGACAGTTGCTTTAACCTTCCCTTTGACATTTTTCATTGTTTCGTTCAAAGATTGATCCAGTTTGTTTTTTAACTCCTGCCACATTTTCTTACCATTCTGTATAAACTCATTCATATTTTCTTCAAGTTTCTTTACAGCTTCACCGGCATTATCCTCCATCTTCTTTGAGACTTCCATCAGTTTGTCTTGGATAATATTCAGAATGTTTTTGTCCTTCTGCAGACTATTTTCGATGCCATAAGTTTCATCGCAATTTAGCCCCTTACCCAATATTTTCTCCAAGATCTCCTTTGTCGTATCCTTGATAAATAAATCGAGTTGTCTCTTTAATTTCTCGCGCGTTTCCTCACTAGTCAACTTCTTCACGGCGTCTTTCAACTTCTCAATTTTGTCATCCAGCACATAGCGATAATCTTTTTCAATTTCATCTTTCGCTTCCTTGAGTTTCTCGAAAATTTCGTTTGTATTTAGTTTCTTTTTTTATAACAATTTCTCTTCAAAAATGCTCTCGGCAATTGTTTTCTTTTCCTGGAGTTCTTTTTCGAGTTTCTCCTTAAATTCCCTGATTTTGTTCGCGAGATCCTCGAATTTGTCTTTCACTTCGCTGGGAAACTCAGTCTTTTCGATGATGTCCCGCAAATCCACTTGCGTGTTTCCCACATTTTCTATCGGCACCAAGATGGTCAGCCTAATGAGAGATTGATAAAAACAAGCTTGGTTATATTTCAAAGAATCGTACAAAGCACGAATTATACTTGTGCATATTGAAAAAGTACAAATGTTATTGACACATTGACACAGTTATACATATACATATACAGTTATGTAGGATGTATGTTACAGAAAAAGTAGAGCAAAATGTAATAAGCTATATGTAGAGAGTTGTGTAAAACATGTTGCTGAAAACATCAGAATTGCATATTGTATTAGAGAAATATATTAGAATCAAAAATTGCTACGTCAGCAATTATATTTGTCATATTTACTCATTCCTAATATTTGCTTTTCTTGCTGACAGGCCAATAGCTATCGGCTTTACAATATTCGACATTTATCTAGCAATTTTTCATTTTCACTTTTTATTTTTTTCTATTCTTTGGCACTTTTGAAGTCGTAAAATAATTTTTTGCGTTTGCGTCATAATTTACCTGGCTCATGTAACACAGAGCCGCTAGCACGGTCACTAGAAGAGCAACGCGCGCCATCGCGATTTGGGAAGAATAAGCGCGATGCGACACTGGATCAAATTTTCCGCGAAAAAAACTACGAATTGTAATCCGTAATAACAATCGTTTCAACGAATATGCTTATATATATCAGAAATTTGTTTAATCGTCTGTTGCATGGTATCCATCCATTATTCTAGCTCTCTCACTCGCCGATGCATTATTTGACATGGCACGCCTGCGCCAACTTAACTTGAATAGCATCTTTATGCTTTGATAATGGTAAATTTAAATGATTAATTTACCAATTCACAACGAGATCACGCCAGACGTCATAACGCCTGATATAACAACTTTTCTTTGTTCAGAAAATATGATGAGTTGTATATGATTTTCACGAGTTCCAACCGTGTGCGGCTGTCTACAGAAGATAGCGACACACAAAAGCTATAATCTTAATATCACTTTTACTCGCACAATGTCAATAACTCTTCACTCACTATTGTACACACAAAATTTGAAAAGTGTACATACATATTTGTGCGTTTATAAACATTGTACATTGATACATCATCGTTTTTATGCTAAAATATGGTATATATGATTACCATTTTGTATATATTTATTATTTTTTAGACTCAGCAAAATTGAATTCTTAAATATTAAAACATCAATTAAAGCATAAAGTTCACAAACTGCGAAATTCATTCGTAGAAATTCTATCAATTGCGATTGCGTGGAGATGAAGATTAAGTAAATATATACCACAAGAAATGTACATGTATATTATTCATACAATTTAAACAATTATCAATGTGTGCCAGCAAAAATTTGGGATGGTTTTTTTTACGTGTGTCGGTCGATTTTCTTTTATACTTTCTATATCTTATGTCGTCTGCATGTATGTACGTACCGGGGGCAACTCTTGTAGTAACGTAATAAATTTCATCACGTGTGTTTAAACGATGCGATTGATTTCTGACATCCTTCGAGAAGATCTCTTTGACAATGTCTTTCTCTGACGTTTTCTTTTGCTATAAGATAAATATTTAAAAACTTATATCTATTAATTGATCTTTTTTCAGAATCGACATTCGATCGGCCAATAGCACCTCGTGTCATTCGTTGTTTTTTCAAAAAAGAGAAAGTTAATTGTAATTTTAATATCTTGTGAATTGGATTTAATACCTTTCCAAGATTTTATTATTACTGCAATAGATATTTTGCAGTAAGAACACTTTTGACAAAAATTAGTAATGTACATGTAAAAAAAAAGAAAAAAAATTTTAACATAGATCTTTCTTCACCTCCACCTATTAGATGTTAGAGACTCGAGTTCTCTGTAATGATCCAGTTGGTAATGTCTCGATTTCTTGGAACTTGGTAATTTCTCAGCGCGGCGTGACGCGCGAGACATTTCGAGGTATCGGCGACTCAGAAATAATTCAGATTGAGAGAGACGATGCGCTTTACTTTTACATTATACTTCGATCTCGTAGAAATATTTGGACGCGTCGAACGATCGTTAAAACAAAGGAGCTATCTCGCGATAAAGGCTTGGTTTCGGCTTTGGTGATGATATGATAATTCGTCAGCGAATTTTTCGCTGCGACCCGTTTGCGAAAACGAATTAATCGTGGTTGCCTAATTAAGAATACGTAACATTTATACGTAACAATTATCTACAGAATGCATAATTTGTATATATTCCTACAAGTTTGTAATAGTTTATATTTATAAATTATATATAAATACAGTTTAATAATATAAATTGTATTCTGTGTGGATCTTGGATAATGCTTCTTCTCCTCTTCTTCCTCTTCCCACTACTATCACTACTACGTACTTGCACCATTTTCCAACATAAACATATATTATAATATATTATAATCTATATCAAAGTTATTTAATTTTTCCTTTCTGTGTTCAACTTTTCAAATAAAAAATTATTTTTCAAGTTGATAAACTAAACAAATAAAAAAATAAATTTGTCTTAGTTAGCTGTCAGCTACAAAAGAAACAGAAATATATTTGTCCGTAAAATAGAAAATAAGATTTTCTTAAAAAGAATTGATTCTCTTTGAAATGAAAAATCTGAAAGTAACAATTTTGAGAAAAGAACACTTATATATTCGTATTTATTCACATTTACTTACTAAATGTACGCGTATCAATTATACGTCACACACATAGGCATCTCTTTATTTTTAAATTGTATACTAAATCATACAATACATAAATCATATAATATCCTCAATATAATAAATCATCAATTTCAAATATCTAAGAAAGCTATCCAAATATTGTGCTTCTGAATCATTCTGCATAATTCTCTTTAAGTACAGAATGCAACATTTGTAATATTGTCACGCGTTAAAATATATAAAATGTAGGTATAATATGTTTGTTTATCACATCGATATATAAACGCATTGCATTCATTTTATTTTAAAATGAAGGAAAGTTTTAACCTTTAACAAATAACAGTTGATTTTATTATCGAGAGTCCTCTCTCAGTTACTTATCTATTCAGTTTTCGTCCATTTTAGTTTCGATGTTCGTGTTCTGATTTATCGTACTTGAAAAATAATTGCAATAAAAGATTTTTTATCTAAAAAGGATTTTTTATTTTGCTAGTTTTTTACACACACACACACACATTGCGCGTGCATATCTATGTATGTATGTATGTATGTACATGTATGTATTTCGACTTGTGTAAACGTCAAACAACCAATGTCTCTTGCATATTGCACACAAGGTTTCTGTTTCCACCATATTTAATTAAAAATTACCGCAGGTGTTTTAGTTCAAATAAAAAAATGAAGGAAAAATTAACGGATGACTAAGAATAATAAACAGTTTGAGACATGTTATATATAACGTTGAGATATAATTTAACATTGAGGGAGGGACACCACTTGATGGCATGATAGGTATTTTTGGGATTTTTCTTCAAACAAACAATACAATTAAATCAATTGATTGTTTACGCTAATGAAAATCTAGAAGATGAGATAATACATTTTTTATAAATTATCTACGACTAAAACTTTAAACACGTTTTCTTAAAAACGAGATTTTTAAACCGCGTTGATAATAAATAAAAACCTATATGTCCGATTAATGTGACTAAGATCGCATTTTGTAAAAAAAACGTCTTTCAACACGTAAGGATTTTTTAATTTCTTTTTATTTATTTATTTTTTTTAACCAACAAAAGAGCATTTTTCGTAAAAATATTTTTTCGGCAATTTGCTATTTTTTATTATTTTTTGAGATATTGATTTTTCTGTACGTATTGTAATAAACGTAAACTTCTAATTTCTAAATACTTTTGTTTTTTTGATGAACCGTATGATTTAATTGCTGTCAACGTCACAGCAACGATTTTGTCGCAGTGCATATTTTGACAACACGTATACCGGAAGGAGATAGACGAATTTGACTAAAATTTTTTTCTTATACTTTGGAATATGTATATTTTCACTGAAATAAACAATTAATACTGATTTAATTGCATTGTTTGAAAAAAAATCTCAAAAATATCTATACTTATCAAGCCTGTTACGCTGGTGCCTTTCCCTCTTCCCCTCAAGACGTAATTTTTATAAAACTACTAAACGCTAAAATGAAAAAGTATTAATGCAATCAGTTTCAGAGAACGCATCTTTATTCACGATCGAGAGCGTATACAATTGTTTGATACATTTCGATAGTCGATTCAGGACTAGTCACGAGATACATAGCGCATGATGTTTAAAGGCTGTAACGCAGGAGTACAGGATTGTTGAATTTCCGGACGCACTCGGGATCCCTGAAGTCTCTAGGCAGGAGATTCCAGACCCGTCCACCATGGCGGAGCAAGGAGGCACGCAGTTTCGGCCTGAGGAAGCTGAACGTGATCGGACTGCTGGCGTCTAGCACGCGGCCATATAGGGTCGACCTGTTTTTCAGGTTCACCGCGATGATGTCGCCCGGCAATAGATAGTCGTAACCCAGAGCACTAACTATCTGTTCCCTGGGCAGGACGAAGTTAAAACCACCCGCGGAAACGGAACTGGCTGAACTGCTAGCCGCGGCGGACGACAAAGAACCGTCAGAGATGGAGGTTGATGCGGCGGCTGATGAGGTGACAGCCGACGATGGGACTACGGCGGGCGAGATTCGCGAACGGATCGGCGAATATCCGATTCTGCGGTCAATGTCCAGATCGAGTCCACGATATCGAGATGGCTCGAGCAGGGTATGGTCACCTGTGGAGGAGGACGCGCTCGCAGCCGCGGCCGCGCTCGCAGCCGCGGGTGCGACAGTGGACAGGATCGGCCTAGGCCTGTATCTGCGCAATGGCAAGGTGATTGGCACTCGTTCAACGACGGGAGCTGAAACGACGTTCGCGGCTGTGCCCTCCAGAACGGCGGGCGCCGCGATTTCCGACGCGGCTACAGCCACGGAACTACTTTCGGACACCGTGTTGGAAACGATCGTCGGGGACAGAGTGGGTACCGATTGTACCAGAGGCGCAGTTTGGTAGCCTGAAACTATCGGCGATGCCGCCACCGCAGTCGCCGTCGCTACAGCTGCTGCATTTGAAGAGGTCGATTCGCAAGGGATGATCGAGGGGACTACCGTCGGTTCAACGGATAATAGCGGCTGCGTCTCGGCGACAGTGGCAGTGGCAGTGGCAGTCGCGGAGGAACTCGCAGTTTCGGTCACGACAGGGATGACAGGTGCTACCAACGAGGGAGCTATCGTTGGCTCTATCACGGGGCCACCGATACCAACGGAACTTGACACGCTGGATGTCGTCACCGTGGTGCTCTGTCCGACTGGTCCGCATCCGAAATAATTAGATAAGGGTATACTCGACAAGTACGACCTGATTCTAGGAAACACCGAAGACGCGGAGAAACTCTTTGCACCAACCCTGACCAGATGAGGTACTCCAGATGCGTGGTAGCCATCGTAGAAGCCGCGGAACGAAGACAACACTTCTGCCAATGATGTGCGGTAATCCGGAACGATCGAGCCAGAGGCAGTTGCCGTCGCTGTCGCCGTCGTCGTCGTTGCCGTTGCCGTTGCTGCGGACGCCGCTGCAGTTATCGGCCCGCATCCCGCGATTGTCCCCTCCAGCGGAAGTATCGAGCCCAAGTGAAGCAGTTTTTCTCGCAGAAGCACGCCCAAGTGAAAGTGAGAGAAAAAGTGCGCCAAGAGATGACGAACGTGTTGACGGATGAGATTGAAGCCAAAGTGCAGCACCTTGAGGAAGACGTGTTTGACCCGGTGAAAGGCACCGATGATGCTGGGGAACGGTACGGCGTCTCGGATTATATCGTGTAGAATCAGCAGATGATGGGGTTCTCTGATGACGGCGTGGAGAAGATGAGAGGTGTGATGAAACAAACGAGCGAAGATGCCGCCGCCGACGACTTCCCCAGCTACCAGCGGTCCCAAAGTAAGCTCGGATTTCAAGTTCCGTATGACGATCAGGCCGTAATGCCAAAATTTCCTCAGTTCACAAAAGAATTCGTGTACAATCGTTCCTGACACATGCGAGTGACCGTGCGAGAAGGCCTCGACCTCGCAAGAGTGAGCATCCAGGTCGTCCAGGGGTACGACGTCCCACAGATTCGCTCCGAGAAGGCCGCTCGATGAGGCCGCGGCTGCGGCCGCGGACGCGACCGCCTGACGTTTCGGTAAATTGCTGAGTGTCTCGGATTTCGTAGCGTTCTGCAAACAAATCCTTTCCTTTAATCGCGGCCCACTCCATTTTATCAAGTTTTAAAGCTTTGTTTAAAGCAAAGTGTCTCACTAATCTGTACGATGTCACATGATAAAATCAATCATCGATCAACGTAGATCAATTCTTATCACACGCCTTATCCTACGATCTCTTTTTCCCATTGTTTAAAATATGAATAAAAATTAAATTAAAATATGAATAAAAATTAAAATATGAATAAAAGAATTTTTCAAGTTTGATAAATTTAATAATTAAATTCTACATTGCATATGTAATAGTATTGCGTAGCAAAGCGATCATGTTGAAAATTTTTCATCATCAATTATCTTTACCTCTCGCAATTGTTGCAGTCTCTCAGCAATGTCCTCCTCGTCCGCGAGAATCAATGCTTGGATGAGATCGTGCATACTCCTGTACGAAAATACATCATCCTGAAAGAAGAGAGGACTTTAGACTTACCGTCACATTCCGATTCATTCTTTTCGATTCGCGATAACAAATAAATGGCATGTCTCAATTATCACCTGAGCATCTTCCTCTTCGATGTCGTTGCTTGTTTCAGGGTCAGCATTCGATCTCTCCTGTTCTTCGTTCTTTCTTTCATCGTTCTGGCCTGTCTGGCCGACCTCCTTTGCCTCTTCCGCGTAGACCGTTCTTCTCTCGTAGACGGGTTTCGGCTCCGACGGTTCCTCTTCCAATTCCAAAGGACTGTTATTTCTCAAATGAAACACTTCTGCTTCCTTCTGCCTCTTTTCCCGAAGAAGTGGTTGTAGCCCGTAGTCGAGATGCTTTTCAGAGACATTAGGGATATCCAGATTGTGTCTAGTGAAAGCCGAACTTAAAGACAAAGAGGTCAGAAAGACGATGGCAAATGCCGCGAGTACATTACTCCTATTCGCCATGATGAGGTTCGATGGGAACTCGATGACACTAGCTACAACAGGCGGCTTCATATACCCTCAGGACCATTATCATCGTGTCCAGATTCGGCACGAAGATCGTGATGGAATCAAACAACAACGGAGATTACGACGATCGTTTTGGCTGACAATGATCGACAACTGACTGACAATGAGATACGTATTGATGCGCGTGAGATTATCCATGATTTCATCAACGACTCGCTTTATCGTGGAGCACGATTCATCAACAGTGCCCAAGAAATTGTTAACGATATATTTTTTTGTGTAATGTTTGTACAATAATATCCTGAATTATTTTTTTTTGCCAACGAAATAAAATGTATATATTGATTACTCTGTATATAAATATATTACGCCCACGTACCATCTATTAAGTATAAACATTTATAGTAAATATTATATGTATCACATCTAATCGCGTTTATATGGATATGTGTTTACATGTACACGTATTAGAGAAATAATGAAAACAATTTATCAGACATGTTTAGGAAAAATTTCTAATCAGAAAAATGTTATATAAAAATTAATTATAAATTATTATACTTGACGAGTAGTTAAATAAAAGAGAAATCATTTAACAAATCGATAAAAAATTTAATTATTTTTCACATGAATTGGAAGTTTTTGATAATTCGTAAAAAATAAAAAAATAATGTGTACTTGCACGTATAAAAATTAAATCAGTATTTACTCACACTTTTATAGAGGACTACGCACGATAAGATTCTTACAAGTTTACAGTTATTTTACTTGAATTTGTGATATGATTGTAATTTTCTTGTATCCCTGATCAAAGTCTCAATTTGTAGAAAATTGTTACAGTCAGTTTTCTGATATTATAGACATTTGAAAGGTTAATAGGTGCGAGCTAGATGTAAGTAAAACAACTTATATTTTCTTCTTGGAATCAGCTTGTTTTTAATCATGTTTCGCTCACTTTCTTATTCACATTTCGCTCGCGTCTATTAATTTTACCAATACCTATAATTCAGAAACTGACCACAGAAATTTTCTGCAAATTAAGATTTTTGATACAAAAACTGCAATACGTTACAAATTCAAGCAAATTGACTAAAAATGTTTTTCCCATAAGAATTTTTCCCATTGTGCGTGGTGCTTTCTTATTTAAATATTATTATCGCTTACATTATTTCATGGAATAAATATTGGTTGATAAAATAACGGAATAAATAATTATGTATATATTGCGAACATTACAGGATAATAAAAGAAATAACGTAAAATTGAAACATTCGTGCAGAGAATTGTAAGCGAGTTCTATAATAATTTATTTATGTTTATGGATAAGGATCAAATCATATTGCAACGTATCATTATATACATTATCTTGCTGTTATTTCGATCTGATTCTTTTATTACGCTTTATGTATTACAGTATACAATTACCTATATCACATTAAATTTACAAAAAAATACAAAACATCTAGCTGTAATTTTCATATAATGGTGTCAAGTAAAACGGGGTTTTTAAACGAAGACTATTTATTGTTGTTTGTTAAGGAAGAATTTGCAAATTTTAAGTATAAATGACAAAATGTAACAGATCCAACATAAAGCCACCATAAAGAAGATAATATAAAACATAAAGGTAAAGGATTATTAAAGATCAGAATCATTTTTCTTAAATCTCTTTATTTATTTTTTATTTGTCCGTTGAATATTACTATGTATTTCTCAAGTTTAATGAGAGATACTGCGTTATCGCAAATAATTTTACGCTGTATCAGTCTTACAGCAGCTAGAAGACGGCACTTCGCAGGCAGGAATTAAGATCCTGTCGATTTTGCTAGTAAGGCCAGTCAAAAGTTTAACGGGTCGTAACGTTGGTACTTCTCTGAAATATAAAAATAAATATTGTTACTTGACATTTTTCCTCAATGAACATAATCCGATTGTTTTTTTTTTTAAGAATTAATTTATTGATAAAGTGAACAGATTAGCAAGTAAATTCACAAATAAAATAACTAACTAATTTCAATAAGTCATATCTCTCCGTAAGCGGAATTTATTCTTTTAAATCTGATACAAAAAAGAAAAATCTTAGGATACTTACGAAATTGGTGAAGCTGGAGGTGGTACTTGAAAATCAAAATCGTATCTCCTCGAAATTGGCATGGATGGAGGTGGTAAAGTCTGGATATTGTACGTGTAGGATTTTCCTCGAAGAGGATCCGACGTGATTATTTCCAAAGGCTGAGGAAGTTGTTGTACCTGTGGTACTTGTACAGCAATTGGATATTTTGCTTGTGGTTGATAAGGGAGACTCGGTTCAGTGGACACCATTCGATAATTTAATTTCAGCGGTTGATAGGTACAAGGTTTAGATAAAACCGATTCTGTCACAGGCTTTGCAGGTTCCTATAAATTATCTTGCAGATAATTATTCGCTGAACAACGATTCACTGGGAACATTATTATAATGTACGATAAAATTGGAGAATAGATATTATTATGAAAAGAATAGCACGCCCTGGAAATGTAATAAAAACTGAAATAATTCTTGATTATATTTAACAAATTGGATAATTGAATGATGTATCACAATAATGCGTGTCTGAAAGAGTTTGAATTGTTATACAATACGATAAGATAACAATTGATATCGTGTATACCTCGATTGTAACAGGTAGGTAACGCGGTGGATGACACGGCTCGCCGTATGTAACTATGTTAACTCCATTGTACGGCAGTTTAAAGCCATAAGAAGACCTCAAATGGAAACAGACGATGATAATGATAAAAGATTGTACTTTGAATATCGCCATCGTCGCGCAAGGATTTACAAAACCTAAACTGATCCTCGACATACGGCGCTCCTGATATACAAGTCCACGAAATATTTCCTGTTTAGGTATAATCACTAACCACAGATGGGCGTCTAACAATAACAACATAATAACATCTCGTTATTACGTGCGAGACAAGTTGCATCGGAAGGTGGAGTAGGCACGTATTTGCCTTGGTGCGTGTCCACGCGGGATTGCTCGTTTCCTGTGTCACGTAGATCAACAAATCATCTTGCTTATTAGGCAAGATTAACATCAAGAGTAAAAGATAAACGTCACGTTATGCTATTAATAAATGTATACACGTTATATGAATTTATAATTACTAAACGTTCAACATCCTTATCAATATTGAGATCCATTCTACGCGCATCATTTAGATTCGTGTTAAATTCTTTCCCAAACACTTTAAATAAGAAACGGAGAGAAGAGAGACGATAGACTATATTTTAAAAGAACTATATTGTAACAAGAAAACATTTGTCGCAGTCTTTACATAGGTTAACTTTTGTCTCTTATAAAGTTTATAAAACTCAATACTTAATCAAAGATTTTATATTTTATATCAAAGTATATATTAAAGTAAAAAATAAAATTGCAATCTTTCGTATGTTATTCACTTCCTGTGTATTATTCACTTTTGGATCTTAATGGTTTTATGAAATAATTAGAAAAATTGAAATTTATGCTGAAAAGATTGTCGATTTAGAAAAGCATTGACATCTCGAATGAAAGAACTTTTCTCAATTCTACGAGAACATGCTTTTTCGAGATAAGCTCCTTTTCCGGCATGTCCACCAGGTTGAAAAACGCGCAGGCGCAAAAGAGAGAGAGAGAGAGAGAGAGAGAGAGAGAGAGAGAGAGAGAAAGATTCAAGCTGGTTACGATAAAGTACATTAGTATAATGTACCTATTGAGGTCGTTCTACATTGATCGCAAGCAATCGATCCACATCATCGCAAATGATAAAAAATCTTGCGATTTCAACTTCTACATTGTAGTCGTGAGTCACAGCCAATCAAGGAAAAGAATCGTTGCGACATCCACGAGACTTGAAGTAGAGCTCGACGCTCTTATTGTTGCAAATCGCAGATGCAAATTTCAGATTTGGTCAAACGTTGCGATTACTGTTTGCGACGACATTGCAACCGGAAGTAACACTGCTTGGCTCATGCTTGCGATCAATGTGGAACGATCATTAGATATCGACGTAGAATTCACATTTAAATGATATACCATACTGTCATTTACATCATAAATTAATGTTTCAATCGCTCGCAGTCGTTTCGTTCGCCTCACCGCTTGTAATTTATGCCACATATGTAAATGAAATAAATCAGTCCGATGCGTGTGTACGCATCGTAAATTTCATGTGCGCGCTCACGAAGAAATAAGAGAAAAGAAGGGAAGAGAAGCGCTTGAACTCGTGTAGAGTATCTTTAAATAGCTATACTACAGAGGCTCGTTCCCGCTCTCGGAGATACATTATGTTTCCTTCGCGGCGATCATCGTGCATCACCATGTGGTGCTTCCCTTTTCCCGAGTGAAACACTTTATGACGTGCTGACGGTCGTGTTTTCGCCAGGAAAGAAGTTGAAGGGAGATTATAAATCTTTTGCGCGCATTCGTAAACTATAGACGGACAGCCGTTAGATCTTTAAGACAAGTTGTCTGGACAAATCTTTTCACATATATGTATATTATAATGATGCTGTACGAAAATCTTTGTTGTCATCTAAATCTTTTTTGTCGTTGTAAATAAGATTGGTATTACAGACTTTGTTCAGTTGTGTGGTAATATTTAATATTCTAAAATGCTGGTAAAAGTAATAATAAAAGTTAAAAAATTTTATTTTGACAATTAAATCGATAAGCTCAAACAGCAAGGCTTTCAAGTTGATAGGAGAAATTTGTTTGTACTGTAGATGTATTTAATGCTATATAATTCATTAGACCGACTTTTCGAATTTTCGATCAAAGAATGTAAGTCGCAAAATTTCGCCTTAAAATTCCTCTTTCGATCGCCCAGTTTCTGATACAGATATGAGAGCCTAACACCTGAACATACCAACCTTTATCCGAATCTCGTTGTTGGTTAGTATATTTGCGTTACATATATATGTGTACGTGCATATGTAGACATTTTTCTGTGCAAAAGAAAAAATGAAGATGATTGGGAATCGTGTAATAAAATCAACGATTTAATTCTTGCACATCTGCTATATTATATAGCTCAACAATATAATAATAACAAAGACACAGAATTGAGACTAGTGTAATATTCGAGGGTGTCCACGTCTTCGCGTTTCAGAAGAATCAAGATTCATCTCGATAATCGCGAACCGTCAATGAGGCGAGTCCTTTCGCCACGCTTCATATTTTCCAGATTAGAAAAATCACACGGCTCCACATGAGGGACCATACTTGCGGGCGACACTTTTCAACCTAGCGAATATGCCGGACGTGGAATCGTCGCTGTCATCATCATTCTCCTCGTCGCTAGTTTCGTCGCCTGCGTAATGACGAACATACATCCTTGAACCCTCGGTATTTTTTAAGGCGTCAACCTCGCCTTCGTTCTCCACGAATTCTTGATCGACCACAACGCTGCCAGGAACGTAATCGGGGTCTGGTGGTCCTACCGGGCCGCAGCCCGCTTCGGTATCGTCTTCCGCGTTCAACACGCCAATAGGGTTCGCCGCGAAAGACCTTCCCGTCGATACTCGGTTGATTGGCGCGTATCCTAAGTCTCTAAAACCAATTATTCGCCAAAATACAAATAGATATTCCGTAAGTATTTGCTCGCTTCTTTCAATAATACTATGAATGTTTAAACTTGTTTAAATAATGAACTTTGGAGATTTGAGTTTAGTGAGATTGCGGATCTAGGGTTGATTTTTTTTTAAATCAAAATGTAGTTTCGGAAAAGTGCAGAATTGAAGTGGCCGATTGACAAGGTGTCATATCGATCTAGAACTGAAAACACGCATGTTTTCGTGTTGCAAAAGAAGAAAGAAAGAAAGTAATTTGTCTCGGCAAGGTTCTTGAAAACGCGTGATCAGAAGGATTGCGAATGTGTAAACGCTGAGCTTCGATGAGACTGATGTACAAGAGCATTGTTAATCTCACGTAAGATGCTGATGCAAAATGTCTTTCTCTCTCTCTCTCTCTCTCTCTCTCTCTCTCTCTCTCGCCCCTTTTCGCCCCTTTTCGACTTACCCGTACGTAATCAAGTTCTGTTGCTGCTGCTCGACGATTTCCTCCTGATTTAGCCTTTCGCGCTCGAGGGCCTCGAGCGCCGCCAACTTTGCTTCCTCGTGTTCGTCGTAAACGCCGACGACCGTATCGGGAACCGGTGACACTGGCTTCAATTCCACGATGGGTTTTTCAAGGATTTGAAGCTTCTCCTCGGGAACATCCAGTACCTTCTTGCCGGGCAACGACTCGGTCGGCACAGTTCGATGCCCGAACGCCAACTTGTCTTCCGGCACGAATGTCCTGCTATTGCAGTACACAGTGCGCGGGAAGAGATTTTTGTACGCCAAGGTGACCGAGACCGGATCCGCTGGCAGTCGAGGGTACGAATAGTCCTCGGAAAATTCTAAAATATAACGGCAAACGTTCATCTCGATCTTGCAAGCTTTTCCAGAGATTGGTAATTATAATTATAAATTAGGATTTACATATATTATTAATATATAAATTAGGAATTTGAATTTCAAAGGGTCTGTAAGAACGAATCGTAGTTTCTTTGTTAAATTTGGAATGTAACGAGTTTTTAATAAAGTTGTTAGTGATGATAATATTAACTCGTCTTAACTGCAGACAGAAAAATTTAAGAAAGGGCAAAAGAGGTCCATCTAGCTTGTAGCCTTGAGGGTAGACACCAAGTTGGATAAAAAGATAAACGCGTGTACCTTGCTCATCACCAAAATCGCAGCTAGACTCGTGTCTCACGGCTGATCCTCGGACCGTCTCGATGTTACTCGACGTTGCGGCGCTCGACTGTCCGATACCGGCACCCGCGTACGAGCCTAATCCGTACGCGAATGACCCCACGATCGAACCGCGTCCTCCTAAACCGCTGTATCGCGTAGCCGTCTTGGCAAAGTTGGAGGTGTATTCGCCGAGTTTTCCACCGGTCGCCAAACCGAGTTTTCTCAATCCAGCTTCGTCGATCTGTCCATTGAGTACTTGGACGCAAATCTCGTAAGGGATAGGAGGGACACATTTGATTTTGCCAGGGTACGCCGGGGTCACTTTAGTAGTCACCTGGTATTTACCGGTATTTACCGGGCTCGGGTAGCACAGGTCACCAATCGGTGGAAAACTGTTGGAAAACGAACCGCGTTAAAATGATCAACGATGAAAAAAATGTTTACTCCAGATAAAATGAAAAATCGTATAAAATTAACGAACTGAAATATGCGATGAGATACCTGGGCACGACTTTTCCTTCGACATTGGAGGACAGGAGATCGCGCACTTGCAGAGATTCGGAAGTCTTTCCGCACCCGCAACTGGAGATAACTTTGCCCGGGACCGAATTGTAGAGTGAATAAGTTTTGCTTTTGCCGCTCAGTCCTCCAAGAACTCCGACGGACGAGGAAGAGGACGCGGAACTCAAGGAACTGCTGCCACTGCTACTGCTAATACTGCTGCTACTACTGAACGTTCCGCTGGCGTATGGCTTATATTTGGGAAAAGATGCCACGCTTTCGGATCCCACGGATAGTCTTCCAACCGCTTGGCGTGCCACTGCAGCTTCGTTGATTGCTTCTGGCGACGCGTAGAACAGGGGCTTTTGCACCTTGGCCGCTTTCACCACTATCTCTCCGCATTTGCACGCGTTAATGCCTAAAGGTCGAAGATACGAATGACATAATCGAGTCTCTTCCCAACGATAAAGCGAGGACATTAATTCGATTCGATAATAAAAGTAAAAATTACAAAAGTAATCGCACACAAGAGCTTTTGCTCTTTTTTTTCTAGTTGTCTCGAGAAAATTCCAAGCAGTTGACAAGTTGCGTGAGGATCTTGCGTCGCACGAGCAACAGCAAGATCGGAATAAATACCGATTTGCGCGCAGAATACAGTCCACATACCTGGGCCTAAATTTCCACACGTCTCTTCCGATTTGTATGCCTGGACGATGAACGGAGCCGCTATCGTCAGGAGTAAGGCAACTCCTAGGATCAAAGAGGACCTCATGTCTGTCTCACAACGATAATACTCTCTCTCCTTCTTCTCCTCTTCTCTTTCCTGACGTTACATTTATATGAAAAAGCCGCCAGGCTCTTTGGCGATTGCGGCAATTTTGCAATCGATCAACAATGACTGTTTGGGCGACTTGGATATATCCGAATACTTCCTGTTGCAACGTTTGTGCGGTGAATTTATTATGACTTTATTGTCACTTCCTGAATTCGCACGTTCCAATAAACTGCGTGAAAAGTCGCATTTTATAGTTTTACTCATCAAGAGATATCATAATCACCCGTTTTGTTGTAGAGGAAACGGATCGTCTGATTGACTTAATTTCATTTCCGTATTTGTGATTAACGATAAACGAAACGGAGAGCCGTCAGGATGAAAATGAGGACGGTATAAAAGTTTCCATGAATGACGAAAGAGGTGGGTCAAGGTCATCAATCGTGCGGCCAAGCACACTTCTCTTTCTCACAGGTTTTAATGCTATGTACCGTTTTTGAGCGAACAAACACCAATCAAGAGAAAATTTACATTACGTAAAGACAATAACATCGGGATAATAAGTTCACAAGAAAGATGAAGAAAAGAATTTACTGTATTTTGTAAAATTAGGTGTAGCATCATAAAACATTTTATTTTCCATATATATACATGATACAATATGTATATACATATGATACAAAATATTTTGAAAATTGATCCATAGTTGTGGGGGAGGGAAAAAAAGAGAAAATGTCGTTAGATTTCGAGAGGGCGTATCGAAACCTGACACTTTCCTTCGACTAGTCTATTTGAAGAAAGATACAAGATGCAACAATTAATGATTTTTTTTAAATATGTCATATATAGGAAGTCTTGAAATTAAATGTGATACAAAATAATTGTAGACATAACACGATTGCCCGTATAATTTGTAATAGGACTAGCGATATTCGATATGATTCGAGTTGAAGGAGCTTCGTTAAATTATTATATTAAAAACACTATAATTAATTATTTACATCATTTACAATATATATATATATATATATATATATATATATATATATATATATATATATATATACACGGGTTGCCTGCTAATATTCGTAGACAAGTTCAGTTCATATATCGATACATCGTCGTTCGAATTCTACACATAATCTTTCTGCAAATATATATCTTCAGATACAAAAGTTCTCATTTGTTGAAGAAATCTGATGCTCGTTGTCGCTGCGGAGGTAGATTAAGTAAATTATCGGTAAGTACGGGTCCTTGTATCCGCGTGGCATTACTTTCCGACTTTTGAGAAGCAACTTCTTTAGCCGGGACGATCGCGTGTGACGTATTAGGTGTCCTGATGCCTACGGATGGAGTCCTGGACGACGGCATTCGCCGCGGGGACGGCGTACTCGATATCCGGAGTTTCTGAGTCGCTAATCTTCTCGCTGCGGGAGACATAGTGCTCAGACGATCTATGGTTGATCTTGGTGATGGACTGAAAAGAATGGTTCTTTATAAATTTTTACGCATCATACATTTATTTCGAAATATTCATATAAATATCACTTACGTGGCTAATGATTTTCTAGCTGCTTCTAAGGCTTTGTTCTTTCGATCTCTATGTCTCTCACCAGCTTTCTCAGCTAATTGTAACGCCAGTTGCTCTCTTTTCGGCGGTTCCGCTATTCTGAAAGAAGGTCCCTGACTCGTCCTCAACAACGGGGTATCACCACCATCCAATCGGAAGGGTGTCCCCTCAATCTGACCCCATGTCATCAATGGACTTTCGCACTCTCCTGGTCTCGGACTTGGCGTCGCCACAAAGCTAAAACCATTCACTCGTGGCGTCGCGTTTCTGACAACCTCCTTGCCATCCACGCCAATCTTGCCGTCGTTAGCTCTGGACTGCGACTTGGCCAGTTCGTCGATGGTCTCTTTATTTTGTTGCTCGTTAAATGGGTTTGTTCGCAATCTCGTATTTTCGTGCATTATAGTTTGTTTCTTCTTAGCCAATTCTATTTTCTCTTCCGCTGTGAGTTCCACTCCATCAGGAATGTACATAATGTAATTCTTATTCTTGTAAGCCCAACTTTCCACTTGATTAGGTCTGGGATTGGATCCTTCGACAGCTGGAACGTTATTCGGACAGGTAGGTCCGTCGATGGCAAGCCACGCTTTCGACTTGTCCTCTGCCTCGTAAAGCCAGGCGTACTTGAGTTTACGTTTATTTTCAGCCTCAATCATCATCTCTTCGAAACTAGCGTTATCCTCACTCGTATGAGTACTTAAGTAATCATCCAGACCTGTTTTACTTTCGATCCTATCATTCTTCTTAACAGACTCATCAACGACTATTTCCTGAGACAATGCTTCAGAGGTGTGTGGTAATTCGTCCGATTCAGTTCTACGCAAGGGGGTTTCGAAAGTTGCCGGACTGATTGGCCTTTCAGTGACAGGTCGGCCGGAACTGTACTTTGCGTACAACTCTCTCATTCTGTTCATATCGTTCTGCTCTAAAGCGTCTAAATATTGATTTTGCGCTTGTAGCTTTTCTAGGTGTGGAAAGAAATCCTTTTGTATAATTTCACTCATTTTTTCGATATACGTATCTTCGTCTAAGATCTTTGGTCGAGTACTTTTGCTCCTCTTAACAGATCCGATAGGCTTCTTGAATACAGTCAAATCCTTAATATTTTTAACGGCTTCGAGAGCTTTAGAACCTGGACTGTCGGTAATGGAATCTGGAGGAGTGAAATTGACATACAAATGACAAGGATGACGACTGGGAAAATTTGTTCTTTGACAATTTTCCATTTTGCAAGATAAAAGTGACGAGTTACGTTTATACTTACTCATTACAACATTGTTACTTACTCATTTTGATTAGCGCTGCATACAATCTTCAGAATTGAGGTTATGTAATGGAATTCTCGCTCAATATCGCCGAATAAGTTTCCGTATGAATATTTATGAGTGTGAGAAATACTCATTTATCGCAAATCCATTCAATGCAACCTTGTGTATATCATATCACGTCTCCCTTCTTTCTCTATGGGGATACTTTCTGTACTTTCTACGTGAAGACTACTTACACTCTGCTCGTGTACTTACACCGTTATACATTGGCACGTGACAAGTGACAAGTAACACAAGTAGGTATGGTATAGTCTGCTTCAGCCTTTAGCTATCCTCATACTTTCTATCGATGTGTCAATTATGTCTCATTCGTACAAGGGCAGAAACACGTAAAGTAGTAGGATAACCAAGAGGAAGAGATGTAATCGACGTTCTAACGTAACGTAACATCGATATATTTACTGGTGTACAATATTACCGACATATGATGCCTGCCGCCGTGCGTCATGTGGCGCCGTCTCGCGTCAATGAATTCGATTCACACATTAAGCGAATTAGAAATCAGTCATCGACAGCTGGAAAGCTATAAAGGGCTTATTCCAAGTGTGTTTCACATTTGAAGATGCAACCGATTCCAATGTGAAAACTACACTATGAGTTGTCGGATCGTGTCACATCAAGTAATGTGACGCAAGTTTATTTTGGAGAAAGCTCGTTTCAGATGACTCACGACGAATTTCAAGTAGAGTCCTCGGGGTATCTACGCGTAACTTGATGAATAATCACGTAATAGAAAATCTAGACGGTTAAATTTATTATTAAATATATTAAGTCTTTAAAACGCGTTTCGCATTTATATGGCACGATGGAGGCGTGTACTCGAGTCGATAGTCACTCGCAGTTCCGTTCCGGGACGGTATAAAATGGGATGAGAATCGAAGGATTTGTCAAAGAGTTAAATGGCGATCGCCTCGGTTACGATCTCCTTGCGAGCCGGCTGCAAGCTGCGGGTGGCGGGTGCCGGCGAACAGCCCTGGCCACTAGTCGCCGATCGCCGGTGATATTTTGGTCCAGCTGGGACAGTGGGACGGGACACAGTGAGAGATATCGTTCGTGCGTCCTGTGCGTCTCTCGTCAGGCGCGCTTGCTCGCCCGCGCGCTCGCAAAGTGATCCGAGCCCCGGAGGTGTTGGGG
This sequence comes from Crematogaster levior, assembly GCA_901521435.1. Lineage (NCBI taxonomy): Eukaryota > Metazoa > Arthropoda > Insecta > Hymenoptera > Formicidae > Crematogaster > Crematogaster levior. The sequence continues at coordinate 1,640,874 of CABEGB010000703.1, read as the reverse complement.
AGCCGCGTTGACAGACATATGAGGATTCCAGCGGCGAGATAGGATATGCGTGCCGACTATAAACTCGCGACCGAAAACTCGAGAGTACCGCCAAATTGCGCGTCTCACCTAGTTCCCATTTCCCTTCCTTCTCACAAGACGAGTACACGAATCATCGAAGTGAACACTCGAGAGGAAGTTCATTCATATTTGCATTTCTAATTTAATTCTCGCAAATTTTACGCAAGTAGAGAAAGTGCAGCGACACGACTTTGCTGTCGCAGCACAAATGCACGTCGGAAATTCAAAAGCGATCAAACTTTACTAATGTAATTTAAATATACACATATATGTTATTCGATATATCGCGTCGAGAAAAGATTCTCTTAAAAATTCTTATCGAGTATAAAGCTGTTCGTAAAAACATGGATTTGTCATTGTTGGGACGCCAATAGAGCCCACTTCTGACAAATATCCACCGTTGACCGTTGTCAATTGTGGTAAATTACAATTCAACGTCCTAGCGACATCATTTGCAGGCAAAATTATTTTTATCAAGTGAGAAATGAAAATTAGCATATGCTCTGTACAACAAGCGGCATTTGTCTCGTTAGAAAAATCTCAAAGCAAAATTTACTAAAATTTATAAAATACAATAAAATCGTAAAATGGACGAAGTTTTCAGTTTAGAAAAGCCTTTTATCTTTGCGAAACCGACGTTCTCGCGTCCGAATGTATGTATACGCGTATAATAATCCGCGTAATTTCAGTGTCTCTCTACTCGAGTCGGTACGATTAATCTTTAAAAATAACAGTCGTTATTTCGCATCGCGAAATAATTATTAGTAACAACGAGAAGCGTGATTCGTACGCGAGCGCGAACGTTCCATAATCGCACGATTGGCAAAGTCAGCATTAGCGTTTGGCATTGGTTTTGCCAACATGAAACACTACCGACGTTTCTTCTCTTGGACAATTCGCGCGACAATTCTTTCTTTAGATTTGTCCACGATTGCATTGTTTCGTAGTAAAAAATCATTATGTTAGGATACATGGCGATAATAAATAGCGCAATCCCGAAGGGAGGAGAAATGAAGAGTGCAATATGGTAAGAGGAGCAAAACAAGAGGAATCTCGGGAGAAGTGCGAAATAAATCAAAGCAATTCGAACCAAGGTAGGAAAGTCAAGAAAAGATGATTTTGTTTTGAGATTTCATTGTTGCTAAGAGGTATTTATGCTTTTTACATAAATATAAAGCAAGATACTCGTTACGTTATACGGAACCAGATGCACAAAAAAGGAACAAGACGGACGTGTCTATCGGCGAGAGAATGAAAACTGTCCAAGCAAGCGAAGCTTGCCCGAAGACAGACGCGGACCGTGACCGTGTCTACCGAGAAAGTTTACCTTACCTACTTGGTCGTAAATAAAAGGGGGACAATCTCTTATTATAGTATTAGACATGAGACAGCTTGATAAGTCGCGCGAGATTGATGTACGAAAGTATACTTACACTACATATTTTCCGAAAGTACTCATACAACAATACTTTTTTCTTATCGTATATCGATATGAAGTAAGAGTTACACTAGTAAGTGTTAACGAATAAGTAGGTCAAAGAGTACCTACGCTCCTCGAACGACAGTAAGGATTGATATTTACTAAGGATCTCTCGCCAGAATGTTCACCCGCGCGCGATTTCTCTCGCGAACTTAAATAACTAAAACGCGCAAAGGGAATTACAAGGTGGAAAGTGAAAATACGATAGCAAAGACTGGGGTAAAGCGGTACAGGACGGCGAAAAGAGCGGTAGAAGAGTAGTAGGATAAGGAAGGCGAGGAAACGAAAAGGTTGCAGACGTAAAGCGTAAACAGTCGAGGTGCGATTTGACGAGCACTCCGCCGGCTCCGTCCGGGTCCGGTTGGCGCGCGAGGGGCGCGAACCTTCCGCTTTAAGAATCCGCCCCGTGGAGGAAGACAGCGATGGCTGGAATCTGTAAATCTGTCATTGCGCCCGTATTCGTGCGCGGGATATGAACCTCTTGATCGTCGCATCCGCGCCGCTTCGCGACGCGTTTCCTCGGATCTGGCCGATTCGTTTCGTCGGAGGGAGCCGAGGTCGGGAGATCAGTTTTCTTCAGATCTCTCGAAAGTAACATATGTTCGTAACCAGCCCAAAGTGGTACCGATTACGATTCCAGATCACGGGACATCGAGATATCATACATATTATGTATGTAAAACATCTTCCTGAGGGAAGCCAATTGAGGATATAAATGATATACAGAGTAAAGGAAGCCTAATCTAGCTTAATTTTTCTCAATTTTCCGATTCTTAAAAAAAAATCAACAAGGTTTCCGAATTAAGAGAGGTAGAAGGAAGATTTTCCGTGAATTGAGTTTCAAGAAACATCACTATCACGTCGATAACATGTACAAAAAACGCTGGGCGACCTGGAATTATAAAAATTTTATTTGAAATATTCTTTTCACAAAAAATCTTTTCTTTGTGATACGTTTAGAAGCTCATTTCATCGCTTTTTTCGCGTTTTACACACACACACACACACACACACACACATATATATATATATATATAGAACTTAACTACGCTAACTCGAGAGCTTCGTCGAAAATTCAGAAAGTGTTTCGCTGCGTCGACGATGTGGAAACTATAAAAGCTCTGCCACCGTGCACGCGCAAGTACAATCCGTGGTACGTGGCGATGACGGATTCATGGTCCATGGCATGGTCTGTCCATAACGCCTTCCTCCTGGATAAGTGTGATGCACGCCCTCTCTTTTCTCCTTCCTCTCCATCTACCGAGCGATTCATTTGTCGGTCTTTGATCCGTGACCAACGAGCCACCGCCGGAAAATTAGAGAGATTTATTAAGCTTCTTCGCACATCGTGTTCCATCGCTTCTCGTTATATCGTTATATTCGTTTCATATTCCATTCAGTATCGATAAATGAGTTAGTGATGAAGGATCTATGTTTTTAAGGACTTTCGGAATCGAATTGACCAATTTAAAATAATTTCAATAGTGGTGGTGGTGGCAAAAATTATCTTAAATTTATTTTGACAATGAGTCGTAAAAAGACTCATAATGGTAACGTTGAAAGACTTACAGAAGCTCATCCCCTCGTCATATATTCTTTCGCCATACGTAATGTAGCAATATATTTAACTTTGCGATTAGTATACTTATTTGCCGAAACCTAAGGAATATTTTTAGTGTGTGCGTACGTGCGCGCGCGCGAATAAAATTTCTTTTTCAAGTAACACAATAATGGGTCGCAGAATATAAATTCTTGTTTCTACGCTTGTGTAATATATCGCTTTCGTATATCTTTCATCATTCCTTAAATAGCGAGAAGAAAAAGAAAGGATATAAAAAGAGAATAGTTTTTTTTTTATTTAAATAAGAAAGAAAATTATTTTCAAGTTGTATACGTGCTAATGCTCTTCCAATTTTCGATCTGCTCTTCCGAACACGGAATTGCATTACACTATTAATGCGTAATTAACGAAAAACATAGACTTTTCACTAATGGTACGCGGAACGACAGCAGCGTGAACGTGCAGTCGTTGATTCAGCGACTGAGAACACAGTCAGAATTTAGGTTGAAAGCTGCCCGGGAGGATGAGAGATTCCAGACGTTTCCTTGAAAGTCACCGGTTACGCCTCCGCGATAAAGAGGGTTTGTAAGGGCTAATAAGTGTACACGTAAAAAGAACTCTGTTAAAAGAAATCTGCATCCTCTCTCTACACACATACACATACACATCTGTAACTTTGATAAAAAGCTAGCAAAAATATGGCTATCAGCAAATACATGTATTTGCCGACACTTACACTACATACATACAATTATTATAAAAATAACAATTGTTATAAAAAAACAATTATTATAAAATAATTATTATAAAAAATGTCTTAGAATTTCTCAATTCTTAATTCTAGTTATAATAATTGGCACGTTAGTTAATTTTATTAACTTAACTTCCTACTTAATTCATAATCTGGTAATTAATTCTAATTAATCTTAATAATTGATAGCACGATTAATTCCACAAATAATTTCGCCTAATTATATAAATAGTCTCAATTATTTTTTTCACGATTAATGTGTAATTGATGTAATTGATGCTTTATAATGTGTAATTAACAAACTGGCGCGTGTGGCTTTTAACAAAAGACACGCAAACGCTTTTTTTTCTTTTTGAGCGACGCTGGTGGTAAAAAAAACTTTTGCATGACATTCTCCTTTATTTCTCGACATTAATCTGGGAAAGGGAAGAAGAGACTTTGGCCTTTGATTCGCAAGCTTAGAAGGGGTGTCAATGACAGTGGAATAGAGTCGGTTGACCTCTCGAGGATTAACTCCGGTTAGCTGCAACACCTACGACGAAGATGAAAGAATATAGAAGAGAAGGGAGGCATCTTTTTACTACCGGCGTCGTCACGCGCCGTCGATAAGCGCGGCTTCTCTGTGGAAAGATTCTGTGGAGTCTCGCACGGTCTTATATCACTCTTAGGACTAAGGTGTCAAAAGTACACGCCGAGACCCCCCTTGTCGTGGCACACACTGTATTTTTTTCATAATGCGACCACGCAAGTCATTTTATATAATAAGTAATAAACTCTCAGGTAGTAACCTTTATACTAGCTGAATTGACAACTTGATTTCGCGGAATAAATAAATTAGTTATATTAAGAAAATGTGTGTGTGTGTGAATTTGAAAAATATAAATATAATACAATACATCTACAATTGTAAATCGATTACATTTTACTTTTCGTGTTGTATCGAGCGCAAAGACGAATTTCTTGAGAAGCACACGTTCTTTATTTATTCATATTTTCGTTACTTTTCTACGAATTATAATACAATTCCTTACACAAGGATGACAGATAGATTGAATAACTTTCGATGTCAAAGGGATATCGCTTACGAGATACACAAGTCTCAAGCAATCGAAATATATACATACCATAAGTGAGCCTATATCTCGTTTTCTTATTTTTCTTCTTTAGTTAAGGGCGAGGACATTTTTGAAAATATAGACGAGTGCAAAACGTTTAGCCAGACCGGGAGACTGTAGCCACTGATGATCATTAAGCATACGCTTGTAATATGTTTACACAGCGTTGTTCCTCGCGCAGCCATCAATCACGGAGAACGTCAAGTCGACTCTCGTCCGTCGTTCCACGATGACGGAGACTTTAAGACGCTCGAGTTCATATCACTTCGTTGCTGCTATAAGCTCGTAATTTTCGACGGTCGCGATGTCAAACGGTGATGGTCGAATGTATGGTCGTTGTTGGCTTTAATTTAACTTAACAATCGGTTGATGTACGATACTCGAAAAATCAGGCTCATTGAGTTTGCGCATATCTTTATCATTAATATATTTTTATTGTAACTATAAACAATAAAAAATGAAAGAGCATTACATTTTTCCGTTACTAAATTGCGTAAAATTGTGGTGTTAAATACTTGACGCACAAAAGTTTGTAATATTGCATAATAAATAAATTTATTAAAAATAAAATCAAAATTTTAATGAGTCGAAGAAAGAAGAACGGAAAAGCATTCGCTCTCCGAGGTGAGATAGGTATTAATTCAATTTTTTAGGAAAGGAAGAGTGAAAAGAGAATTTCGTTCAGGAGAAATAAATTGTGTTTTGCTTGCTTTATTCGACTGTTTATTCCTCGTTTAACCATAAAACGATACTCCTCCAATGCTATCGTACGTTGAACAAGGACTCTTAAAAAGTTGGAGGCACAATGGTACGATACCCGCGGGTGGCTATAATTTATTAAGGCACTTAGTAACTACGTTACTCTCACCAAGTGTCACGGCGCGTTTACTTTCCCGTCTTGGCTCGAGAACGTTTTAGGCTCGTTTGGCATTTGAGACACCCAGTATAAATAGACGCACTTTGCTCCTACAAAAGGCACTTACTTCCCCTATGATCTTCCGCAACTTTGCCAGTACAACATCGATCGGTCGATTCGTTTCTTACGCACAAATTAATTTGGACGCTCAAAAAAATTTATTACGTAGATACTAATATTAAAATTGGTTTGCGAATAAAAGTTTTACATTATCGATTACATGTTTTGTAGTTCTCTTTGTTGATAATTTTAGTACCGCGTATACAGTATGCGTCAGCATTCTGTAAAAGTATGTCGGTAACCCCAATGGTACACGTGTATCACCAGTAGCTAATTATTATTATTTCGCTTAATGTCACTATGTAAGTATGTAAGCGCGCGCGCGCGTGCGTACATGTGTGTGTGTGTGTGTGTGTGTGTGTGTGTGTGTGTTTAAAATACATATAATACATATGTCACGCGAACGATAGACAACTATTTCATTGCATTTGAACATAGATGCATATCCAAGTCAGATATTAACACAATTTCAGTAAACTACTGAATATAATGATTTAATTTTTACTACGTACTTACTAGTTAAATAAACTTAAATAAAAAACCGTAACACGCTACACGTAAAAATACACAAATATAGACATGCGCGTAAAAATTTTCATTATCTTTTAATTGAAATAGTTTTACACGATGTTTTACACAAGCCGATTTTTTTGATCGTAAGAGAAAGTCTGCCGCGAATTATGCGGCTATATCTTTTGATAACCCAGTGTTTTTTCGGACATGATACAAAAGCGATAACAAAGTCTCGTCTTTCTTTAAGAGATCATTGGTTGCACGCGCATTTTTCAAAGAATATATTTAAAGTTATCGGCACGTTTCTTCGTAAATAAAAGATCTTTGCAACAATCATCGAGATTTACGAGAAAAGCGGTTAGATCGTGGTAGAAAGATCGATACAAGTACGATCGAACTCCACTCTTCTTTCAAGATGTATTAAATCTTCGTTGATAAGAGATCGCACGACGACAAGATTTCACGGTTCGTCGCTTGAAAAGCATCGGGACGCAAATGTTTCATTCTTTCCACATCTCCAAATGTTTCTCAAGCGCGTATGAAATTTTTCTCAATGATCAATAATGGCCTTTCGGTCGACGAGAAATGAAAAGGCGCGTTAAACGTCGAAAAACAGAGATAGATGCGATAAAGAGACAATCGGATCGGTTATCGGGGTCCGTAGAGAGACGCGCTCGAGTGCGGATGTTGCGGGTGCGTCGCATAATGGACCGAGTTGACATGCACCGGTGACTGTCCATGATGGCTCGGATAATGCGTCCAATGGCTACCTGCGCCCGTTGCGCCGTAGAACTGATGGTGCTCTTGAGATGTAGCGGGTACACCCGGAATCTGCATCGGCATCGCGTTGTAACCGGACGGAAGGACGGCACTTCCGGTACTTCCGGCACCCGCGGTCCCCGTTGCCGTCCTCTTGGCCGGATTCGGCATCCCGCCGACGGCCGCCACGCCGTCGCATTCGTCTGACTCGCAATCCCGGAAACCCTTAGCGAACGGGTTACTGGCGATCTTCAGCTGCGTTATCCGATGGTTCTGGTACGCGGTCACCGCGGTGAATCTGGTCTCCGGGAAGGAAAACGTTTTGAAATTTTCCGTGCGGGGATTCGGCGCCGAACCTGGCGGCGAAGGAGCGACCACCACGTGACAGCGTGGCTGATAACGGTGCATCGAGTTGAGAATAATCTGCAACGCGAAAGGATCAAAGGTAACTGAACGTTACCTTCATGTATGTAAAACGCACTCCTTGAGTGTCCTGACAAGGAAAGATATCTGGAGATCGCTGATTCAGAGAAATCTGTAATCACCTTTCTTCCTCGTTACGAAAAAATAGGTAAAGATATTATTCGATTTCGATTGGTCGATTAAACACCAAACAAAACGGATCGATTATGAAATAAATAAAATTTTATGACATAATACCTAAATGAATTCAATTTGAATTAAAATGGTAGAAGAGAAAAGGAGAAAATTGACTTTAGTTTCCTCTCCCTCTGGCAGTTAACAAGTCAAACAAAATTTATTAAAAGTAAAGTTAAAACATTTTTCTTTTTTTTAATTTTATATAAGTACAGATCAGTAAGTATGATGGTACACAGCGACACGGCGTTACAAATATTGTGACAAGCGCTTTTACGCAGCTCGCGATCGGTGGGCACAATTTGGTAGTCGCCTTCGCGTACGAGGAACTAACCGTGGAAAAAAAAAGATATACAAAGGAAAAATAAGAGGAAGAATGGGGACATGTGAAGAGCTCGTATTCGATGGAAGGAAGGAGCGCCACAGGGGGGCGGTCGCAATGTTTGACAGCCACAAGAGACTCGGTGACTAATTAGTGTAAAAACTAACCCCCGGCCCGCAATCCGACACCCTCGGCCTTCTCTTCGCGCACTCACGCACATGTGTTTCGTGAGTGGCATATGTATTGGTAGATCTAAACACGCGCGCACACATACGTACGCGTATGTTTCTAAGCGAGAGAAAAAGCGTGTGTGGCCCACGAAAATTAGAACGCCGTTTCCCGCAAACTTTTCGCTGACCATTTTCTCTAACGTCTAATTTTGTTTAACAAATCCAAATTGAACCTTTGTCACGCTCGCAATAATTTACCCTTCAACACCTCGAACATCGCGCTTTATGCATCCTACGCGTATTCTACGCTACGTTCTTCTTTCTCATCTGAAAGATGCCTTACCTAAATGCCTTGACTTACCTCACTAAATAGCTAACTTCGGTTGAAATTTAGATTGTAATTTTTTACATTCTCATATTTTTTTACATTTAAATCTAAACAACTCTGTGCCGATAATAAGAGCGAGAATTTTGCTCGAATGAAATCTATTTCAAGTTAAATAGATAAAGAGACTCCTATCCAGTCTTTCAGGAACGTCTCGATGTATACACGCTTGTGACCTCATCGATCATCTCTGTGAGAAATATTAAATCTCCCGGTAATAATTATGCTAAACAATAATTATGCTAAAGTTGAAATTTTGTCTTTATTTTCTACTTATCTCTTCTCACCTACTTTTCAGAGAGATGTGGAGTAAGACTTAAAGTAATCCAGATATCCGGAAATACCTCGCGACCGCGAGTGCGCGCCAGTTAAGGACAAGTATCGGAGTGAACATTCCTGACCCGCCTGCGGCGAGTTTTTACGATTTTTTACGCGGCCTGGTGCCAGATTTTTCGGTGCACAATTAAAGGAACAAACTGCTCTGTGTATAGCGCGAGAAAAAGAACGACCTCTCGCCACGGGTCAGAAGTCTTCTCCCGCGAAAGAAGAGCAATACATTCTCGGGAGAAACGCGAGCGGAGATTCCAAACTTTCCTCCTTCTTTGAGGATGTTTCAAATGTCAAACGATAAATCACATCTCGAGAATACTCTCATGTCGGCTTTTACGATTGCATAAATTTGAAACACGATAAAGATTACGTCTGAATACACAGAGCACAAAGAATATCGCTAGTAGCATAAGTAAATTGCTATCATAATTTGTACAGATCTATTCATTTTTGACCGAAAATAAACATTTGACCGAGAATTAATCTTACTAAAAGTATACTGTACCATAAGATTTGATAAAACTCGACATATCGGATAATTTTCGTGTGGAAATGTAACGATTCTTGTCACCGAACGTAAGTGTTATTCTGTATTTTTCTTTTCGCGGCAGGAAATATTGAATTGGATTCGAATTTTTAAAGCGACGAGTGGCTTGGCCACCAATCATCTCCTTTTTAATCGCAATTAACATGTGTGCTTACAGCCTAGAGCATGTGTCGACACGCAGCGTCGTTTCGTTCATCGGTATGTCGCGACAACGCGACGTAAAGAGTTTGTTTCGCGATCATGTTCGCGGTCAGCTTGATGGATTTGGCACGAATATGATTGTGAGAAATTATTTTGAGCTCCGTAGACTTCGTCGCAGGTACATCACGCGTCGCCGCCGCCGCCGCCGCCACTACGCGATCGAAAAGGTCGAAACGCGTTCGCGAGTCGGACCGCGACAATTACGGACTTGCGATACTCGACTGTCCTTCAAAGACGATTTGACATATAGATAGAGACGATAAAAACAGACCCTTCAATATAAAGTAGAGAGAGAGAGAGAGAGAGAAGAAGACTCGATTAAAGATTTATAAATGTCAGTAAAGAGTAAGTAAGCGAGTCTTCAATAAGAAAAAAACAAAGACTTTGTGTAAAAAAATAAATATTTTGACCAATTCTAACTAAACTAATATTGTATCAGATTCTATCTTTTCAAAAAATACTTCATTCTAATATTTTTATTTCAATTTCGATGATCCTTTATCTCCGATTAGAACAAGAATTATTTTGTTCGCAACGTTTATTTTATATTTCAATCTTAATATTCGTGAGAGAGAAGTAGGCTTCTCGTTATTACGCATCGTAAGCGCTTCACTCCTGCAAAAGATTTCGAAATCGATACCGAATCAAAATCGACGTCACGCGATGTCAGAATAAGCAGATATGCTGACCAATGCTAATTCTTTCTCGGTATAATGCTCGTTACAAAGTACGGTCTCTTTCCCAGGGCCTATAGATCGCGCGCAGTTTACATTACATCTGTTTATGTTACTTTACACACACGACACTCTCACGTCTATCCGCAGCGACAGGAAGGCGAGAATAATACGCGGCAGACAGAATATCTTGAGATACCCAACATACGAACATAGCGTTAAACTTTAAATGCACTTGGTCTCTCGCGTACAGTATTATACCTATATTTATATTATATAAATAAATTCTATTTCCTAATTCTCTTAAATTTAGGACATGTCTTTACATTGTAACGAAAGTGTTAAAAAATTGAAGTATTATAAAAAATACAATAGGAGAGAGAGAGAAACTTAGAATGCTAACAACTTAACGCAAATGTTTAATATCGTTCCATCTTGTCTAATATAAGAAAACGAAATAAAAGTTATTGAAAGATAAAAAAGCTAGATATACAATTTTTTTATTGATTTCTTTTATATTTTTACTAGACATAACACATTTCAAATAGTCTTCAGCAGCAATCAGTCTCGTTCGATTCGTATCCAATTATTTCAAAACAACCGATACGCGATGAGTGCGTCTCGGTGAGAAAGGAAAGAAATCTCTGTAAGATACGTGACGTTAATTTATCTACAGTCAGCATCTTCTAAACGGTGAAACAATCCTCGTGAAAACACCGCGCCACGTCGTTTCTCCCCGTAATTTCTCGTGAGCGACAGGCTCGTATCTCAGGTCAATTAAGACGAACTCGTGCGTAAACGACAAACACGTGGAAACCTCCACATCTTTCATCTTACTTTATTACATGTAGATGTGCTTTACGAAACCATACGATGCGACGGTCGCGTAAAAATTCGAACGAGGAAGATACCGCAAGACCACGTCGCCGCTACGATAAGATCATAGTAGCGAAAATTGAAAATCTTTTGTTTTGCCAAACTGGAGCGAACAAAAAAAATATATTTTTATTTCAACTCTTATTAACTTTCCGATTGAGGAATTATCGATGCTCAATATTAAAGGAAAAAAGGAGGATTTGATTTCAAATTATTCGTTTAAATGTTAAAATTTCAAAACATTTTACTTTCCTCAGATAAATGAAACGATATTGGTTGTTGGATTCTGTGAGATTTCAAATAAATTGCGATAAAAGATGGAAGATAATTCGATCGAGCTGGAGAAATGTATGTGCTGTGTAAAATCAAAACACATTTGCCGAACATCGACGTGAAATATCTTCGTTATCTTACGATAACGTTTTCGTTCTGCGTTCACATACGTGCAGGTGTTATCGCGAATTATAAAGAAACGTAAGCAGTAAGTAGCGCGGAATATGTCGTTACGGCGTGTTATTATCGCGAATAATTGTACAAAAAGTTGATAAAATATCAACTCACGTGTCCGTTGTCGTCAAGCTGATTGTTGGTCAGTTTTAATTTGTCGAAGGAAATTGGCTGCTTCATCCAATGAGCCCCACTTGCAGGACTATCAGGATGCACGTGGATCCTGGGGGGTGACACGGGATCGGCGCGACCCGCCACGACCCAAGCGCTGCTGTGGAAAGCGTAACGATATCTCTTGTCATCGCATGGGACGAAATCCATTACCATCAGATACTCCGCGTTGGGGTCCAAGCCGAACAGACGACACTGTCGATCACCAGACCATCCTATATGTATGTAATCGCTTCGGCGAATGACGAATTTGTCGAGTATCACAAATAATCCTCACCTGAAACGTAGGAAACATTCTCCGTCCAGCTTTCGTAACGATCATCTCGGTGCCCAGCTGATGGAATTCCTCCCAGAGCGGCTTTGCCTCCAGAGCGACGCCGGCGCCGAGCAACGCCGGATGGAGCGGCCGTTTTGCGCCCGCGCCCGATTCCTCGACGGGAGATCCGCCGTCCTCGCTCGGATGATGGTCACCGTGATGACTATTGTTGTTGTTGTTGTCGTTGCGCGACTCTACCGTGGCAGATGGGGAAATTGAGTTGGCCGAATTTGTCGAGTGAATCGGCAAAACGGCCTTTATCGGATGATTAGGACTGCGAGATCTCTTTACTCTTCCGGCACTTTGCAAACAAGCTGGAAAGACGATAAAGGACGCTCATCCACCTTGGTTAAATACGCGAAAAAGACATTTGTTTTCGTTATCGTGGTTAGTGATATCGACAATGTTATCGCTTTACAAGAAAATGTAGAAACTAATATTTCTAGACAGATTCATCAGTAAAAGTATGCTATGTCTCATGTTCTGCTCGGCAGACCAATATCTCTAAAATCTGTAGGCCAAAAAGAGCCAGTTGGCTTCTGTTCGCAATATTTATCTTATTTTTTACTACTAACAAATGAGGTATTTCGCACATGCAACCTTAACACGTATCAACTTTCGTCTCAATTTTCGAGTCATAAACTTACAATTTGGAAATAGCCGAACGGATCGTGGAAAAGTCAATCAACGTTTGTTCGAAAAAGAAGCGAGAGGCTTGAAAAAGAGAACAACTGACGAATATTGTGTAACCAGACCACAACGAAAGTTACAAACTATAGAAGAGGCCAAAAGTCGCCAATTTAAGGTGTCTGGTAATTATTACTATTCTGCGAATTAATACAATTACAACGCGTAAAATCGAAACATATATCGGAACGAATGTCTAGCGCTCAATCGAAAAATATAGTCTTATGTGCTTTTAAAATAAAGAACCAGAACGTATCGTTCACCTTCCATTTGTTGCATCGGCGACGGTACAGCGGGCAAATGCTGGTAGTGCTGCTGCTGCTGCTGTTGCTGCAGCTGTTGTTGTTGTTGCTGCTGCTGCTGTTGATGATGATGGTGATGATGATGATGGTAATAATGATGCGCTGACCATTGCTGGTAGCAGCAATCGACGGCGATTTCGCGTCGTTGCTCGTGTTGCGAGTGCATCATCAAATCAATCGATGTCAATTATTATCGTATCGTAATAAGAGATACAAATTATCCGCGTGACTCCGTAATCTCCATATTGTGAGATTTACCTCAACTTGCGCCCCGGTGGCGCACGATCCTCGGACATTTCCAAAGCGACGAAAGATTTAATAACGAGAGAGACAACGTCGTTCGCACTCGCGAATTATTTTCATCGTCGTGGTATTCCTGGTACATCGATCAGTTCCAACTCGAAGGTGTACGCGAACGATATCTCTTGGATCGAGAAGACACACACTTTACTGAAAATCATTGTTCGAATAATCGCGCTCGTACACGTGAGTGACGAGGAGCGATAATCGTTGGCCGCGTATCTCGTCCGTAATCCGCTTTAGAGAGCGAGCTTTCATCGGAAAACTCTCCCCTTTCAGTCCTCGCTCCCCTCCCCTCGTTATTAACGTCGTCGGTAACGTAACGCGGACCAAGCAGGATTTCTTCAGCGTCTCTCGCGGTTCCCCATCGCCGCTCTTGAAAGAAGACCCGACCGTGATTTCAGCGGGCGCCGCGACACCGGTGTCCCAACGAACCTCGGCACTCGTCGCGATCGTCGAGACCAAGACCGCTCAGCCGTCAACAGGATTTGTCCTCACCTCCGTGTCCGGACGTTGACAAGGACGCTAAAAGTCGCGCGCTTCTCGAATCCAAGATGAATCGGAAAGAACTCGCCCGAGGCGACTACCCCGCCGCTTATCATCGCGACATCATTCTCTCTCTCCGAGTAGAAAACGTTCCTCGTCTCTCGCTTCTTCGTCTTTCTTGGCTCTGCTTGGCTTATGCTTGGAGAACCATCCCGAGGGAAAAGGATGGAACGAGAGCGACGTAGGGAGGGACGCGGAAGGGAGGAGGGTCTCTCCGAGGATCCTCCTACACGAGCACCCACGCTGCCGGCGCTGGATGGCAATGGGATGCTGCACGAATTTTCTGTCCTCTTCCTCGAAGGCAGAAGGCGGAGTCTTGGCGAGCCAGAAATGTCAGGGGTAGGTGCAATGGACTCAGGAACGGGCCTTTCCGTCGTGCCACCCGCGAGAATGAATATTATTAGTTTCATATAATATATGTAGCGTTTCGCATATAAAATGGTCCATTATCGACAGCACAATCGGGAAGAAGCAAAGAATAGTGATTCTACGTGAAAAAATAAATTGTAAATGTAAGATATCTTTCCTTGTGTACCTAAAACAAACAACTTTGCTCTCGAAACATTTAACTTGAAAAATTGGGGGAGAGAGAGAAAGAGAGGAAAGGAAAGGAGAACCAAAGGGCTAAATTAAGGTTCCGCATTCTTCGATTTATACAAATCACAAATTCTTTTCTTTTCACAGAGTTATTTAATAATAACTTATTATACTATATACGGATGTATAGTGCCGAATGGAATATAATTAACTCTTTTATAGATCCACATAATTGCTCATGTCTCTTTTTTTGACATTCACAAAATTCTGCACTCTATTAATATAGTAATATTTAATTAATAATATTAATATATGCGCGCGAGAGAAAAGATATTCGTTGATTTTCCCAAAAGCCGAGAGGATCTTGATCTCGACCTCAACCTGGATCACTTGAACACCATGACAAATCGGAACCTTAAATATCGTAATATATAAACAAATTAAGCAAATGGAGGAGAATTAAAATAAATCGTATTTCTGCGTAGAGAAGAGTTTCTCGTCTTACACGTAATTAAAAACTACTAAAGATGTGTCTTCCTCAACGGCAAAATCATTTATTTGCGTCGATGAACGTTACTCCGGAAGAAAATTGTACTTCTCGTAAAAAATATAAAACGGTGTTATCGCGATATCGGAGAGAATGGAAGTTACGGGAGTATCTTTAAGAGTTCTTTTGGAACGTTATTTATTTTAAGATAAAGATCGTACGATGTTTCGCGCGATGGATTTCTATCGATTTCTCCTAGTTCGCTTATGTTTTGAAGATGTAACCACATAGATTCTTGAATCATTCTCCTCTATTTACCCTTCCCTCTTTTCTCGAGGTGCGTAAAGGCGTTCATTAAAAATGTCTGCCCGCATTTCACGCAGTTTGCGCAATCCCCGCGGAATTCTACATGACTAATCTGCTCTTGCAATTAGATCGCACGTGATTTACTGACGTCTCGTTTCTCATTTTGCGACATTTTTTTAGACCTTTTTTACACCTCGGTAAGAAGATTGTTCGTGCAAAAAACAGTACTTCTGGCATATTCCCCAACAAACACCTACTAACAGTAATAGCACCAATAGTAACATCAATGTTATAATTCCCACTCAACAACATAAATGTGTAACAATATAAATAAATGTAACGTAATAACGCATGTTGCACATAACAGTTACATCGTTGAGTAGGAAATTATAACATTAATGTTACTGTTGGTGCTTGCTGAGTCGGCCTTCCTGTGGCGCGTGGCGCGATTTTGCACTCCACTCACTGTATTACTATTAATAACTACAATACTATTTACATAAATGTTAACACTTACGAGAATGATTATTGATAAGTAGAATAATAGATCTAATTGTTAATTATTTAGAAAAGTAAATAAGTGAAAAATCCTTGGCCGGCTCGTTATGATTTTATTTTTTGCTTGATTTACGATTTGTACCTATAATGATACAATCAGACCTCGCGTGAAATAAAGAGCTACAATCGATGTATACTGTTATACATGCTTCGGATATCGATGAAGTTGAACAAAATAATTCACACATGTATCAATCGTAATTAGATCTGATTATTGTAATTACGGTCCCTGTACTATCTTTTTCTTTTTCCCCTTTATTTTGTTCCCTCCCTTACTCCCTCCAGTATATTTCACACTTAGAAAAGTCTACGCAACTAGACTACACATTTTATTTGCTGCTCAACGGTCTCAACAACGTTCACCGTACTCAATTGAACTCTGAAATTACAAACAAAAGTGTGTAATGAAAGTGCATCGCAAGGAGCTTATTAATAAGACGAGATAACGATTGGTGTTATCGGTTTAGCCCTTGTACACACACATCTCACCAAATGTGTGACACAGGTAAATTTATATCTGTCGGGACGATCGTGTCTAACTAAATGTAGCAAGATTAAGAGCAAAAGCTATACCTCCAAGTTATATACATATATCTTCGATGAGCAGACACTCATACGCCTACAGACGTAAAGAATAAGTGAATGTCACAAGCGTATGCGCAGTATTATATTATTGTATAAGATAGTACCTATTATGCGCTCGATACGTGAACAAGATATTCGTGATGAACAAGAGTGTCACGTCACATGCAAAATTACTCACTCTTCAAAAGGCGGAAGGATCATTTTTTGGGAGTAAAACTCGCGACCTGCATATTAAAAACCATCCGTTGTCACATCGTCGCGCCGAGATGATGGATGCGATACATACGACTGAAGAAATGTGATGGATGTTTTTATGTGAATTTTATTTATAAAAAAGAAATTAATGTACAAGTATGAAGAAAAGAAGTTAAACATGATCGGTCTCAAGATCCCGTAATAAGATCCTCGCGTCGTGGTTTCTCGTAGCTATCGAGTTTCTCTTTTGTATTATCGAAAATGAATCTGTGCATTGACTAATAGGATCGCCAAGAATTGGGATGAATGGGGGAGGAGGGATGAATCGAATAAAATGAACATGGTAGAAAAGCATGGTAAAGGGTGAAGGAAGATGATACTAATGATAGTAATGATTCGTCCTGTTGACAGGACTGTCTCGATCGGGAGGAATATCCTCCGACCGCACACAAAAGGCTTCTTCCTTTTCGTATTATTTCGAAAATTAGAATCGCCTATCAGCAATGACATCAATCGTTATACGATACACGTTCGCATGTGCTCATTTACATCATATGATTAATATCTTCCCATGTGTATATACGGACACATGTAGCATTGTAGCATCGTTGAAATTAATCCAGAGAAGCCTTGCCACCATAATAACCGCGATATAAATACTCCTGTTTGTCACAGGACAATATATAATGTGCATATTAGTAATAATTCGTTAACGCTTCGACACTTGGTCTTAAAAACAAAATCTTGTCTCTCTCTTCTCTCTCTCTCTATTTTTTTTCTCTCTTATCTCACAATTAACACACATAAATGTATATTTATAAAAGTAGGTATGACGTAATAGATGTCGTTTACAAATTTGTGCAACTTACAGAAGTATCAAGCTACAAATACCTATTATACTTTAGGGAATTAAGTTTAGATGATTGCTAATTTATTATTTGTGTATCGATATCTTTGTTAACAGTATACTCGTGAAACGAAGAATGCTATGTGCGTGCATATGCGTGTGAGTGTGAATGAGTGAGTGAGCGAGCGTGTGTGCGTGAGTGTGTGTGGGGCGCGTACATGCGCGCGCGCGATTATCATGTCAATTTCCTTCACAGCGTAAAGTGATAAAAAAAAAATCATGTCTTTTCTCGAGTAATCAGATATTTGTGACACTGATAAGTGTAAATGCAAATGAACGAGCTACAAGATGCAGATTACGATCGACGAATGGGAAAGACGAATTACAGTGAAAGTGCCTGCCCTTCTCCCTACTGTTTACTTTTCGCAATTGTTAAGAATGTCGTGGAAAAACCACGTAAAATTCTCTTTAACCTTATGATCAATCGATTGGTATCACTACTATTTTGTTTTATACGGTAACACATTTAGCTACAACATACGCACTATCACTTACTACTTTTGATAAACTCTGTGAAAAGCAACGCCCCTCCGGATTTTTTGATAGACGTATTTCCAACTCTTTGTAATTATTTCCACAGGTTTCACAGTCAATCAAAAATAATAATAGTAATTATTATTATAACTCATATCTCTTGCGCGCGCTCTCTCTCTCTCTCTCTTTCTTTCTTACAAGGTCTTAGTGTCTTGATAGATGATGGGTCGGCGGGCGTAGCAGTTGTAAGATTCTAAGCGTCACATTCGAAAAGATAAATCTAAGGATTTCACTTCTTCTTATTTTTGTTGTTTGCGCCCCGTGGTGGCGTCACAGGCCGTCCAGCATTCAGACCACCGTAAGTGAATTTCCTCTTATCGGCTGGTTTCAAAATTTGGAAACTGCACATGAGAGTCTCATCCACTGACATCATGGCACCTGCATTGTCAAACTCGCCGCAGTAGTTCGGAGCCGAGAATAGTGTCACTAACTGCCGTTTGGCAAAGAATTCGTAACCGTCTTCTACCACCTAAACAATGATTTTGCGATTTAAAATTTATCAAAATTTCATGAAAATTAAACAACAAATGTATATATCGAACATATGTATATATTTAAGATATTTTTAACATTTTAAACCTGGTGTTTTTTACCTGGTGCGCACGGCATATAAGATCGAAATCATGTTTGTGTAAAAACTTGGCAACAACTTCTGCGCCGAAAGTGAACGATACACCACGGTCATTTTCGCCCCAACCCATAGTGTCTTTATCAGGATCAGACCACAATAAATCACAGAGCAATCCCTGATCAGGTACATCTGTTGGTCGCATGATACGTCTGATCTGCTCCATGCTTTGCAGATCTGGACTCAAACCTCCATGGCAACAAAATATCTTTTCGTCCACTATCGCAGCAACAGGTAGGCAATTGAAGCAATCGGTAAACGTTTTCCACAGTTTAATGTTGTAACGACGTTTACCTAAAACATAATTTTATTAATCGAAATAGCGGGATAAGCCAACATCTGTATAACCATATAAAAACAATGTCACGAGAGATACTCACATTCATCGTAAAATCCATATATCCTATTAATGGACGCACATTCGTGATTTCCTCTTAATAAGAAAAAATTTTCCGGATACTTGATCTTATAGGCAAGAAGAAGACAGATAGTCTCCAACGATTGTTTCCCTCTATCAACGTAATCTCCTAAGAAAAGATAGTTGCTTTCGGGAGGAAAGCCACCGTACTCGAACAATCGTAACAAGTCGTAGTATTGTCCATGAATATCACCTTACAAAAAAAATTATTAGATGCCATTAAAGTCGATATTACTTAAATGTCACATAAATTATGTTATATAAATATAACTTTTCTTGGAATCTTATATCATTTAATGCATATTTATGTGCATTGCTTACCACATATTTTCAATGGTGCTTCGAGTTCTAACAGGATGGGTTGCGATAGAAAAATTTCACGTGACTTGAGACACAGTCCTCTAATCTCCACTTCTGTCAACTGAACATTTTTGCCTGGTCTTGCTCCTCGTACTAAAGAACGATAGAAAAACAATGCCTTTTGTAACAATAATATCGAAAATCAGAAATACTATAGAGAGATAAATTTTATTCCTCGAGTCCTTTCCAATTAATATATTATTAAAATATATTATAATTTTGATAAAAAGATGAAAGAAAAGAAGAGTATATCGATATTGAATGTCTGTTTTTAGTAATCTCTACATGAAAGCATGGCATTGTAAATGTCTGAAACATAAAAGATGCTTTCTTCACGAAGCTAAAAGCGTTTCACGAGGCGTTTCGTGGTGAACAGATGAACGGACCTCGCCCTCGCCTAGAATCGACATGTATATGCGGTTGTCAAACGCGTGTTTTCGCGTAAACAAACTAATGTGCGTGTCTAGTAGCGAGAGTTGATCGGAACGCGATCATCATTTTCGAGGACATTGCGTAACGACGACGGGAACGAGATAATGGTCGAGACGGCATTTCGATATGCCCTTGAGTGAGTGAGTGAGTGAGTGAGTGAGACAGACAGAGAAATAGAGAGAGAGAAGGGAGGGAGAGGGGGAGAGGAGATCGAGTCGGGGCGGATGTCATCGTGGTAGAGCGTAGCGAAGAAATTTGCGAACTCGAAGAAAACGCGCGCGGGGGTGGCGAGGGTGACGGGCGAGCCGAGCGAGCGAGCGAACGAACGACGTTCGCCGCGCTGCGCCATCCTCCCTCTCCCACCCCTTTCGTTCGGTCGCGACCAAGTGTACAGCGATCGACCAGCTTTACCTTCCAAGAGCCGAGCTATGATGTTGTCGATGTTCAATTTGTCGGTCTCAGCCATCGGGCCGGGGTCTCGTGCGCGTCCCGAGTTTCACACGGGGCACCCTACCACAGGGATGATGTTCGCTCCACCGAAATTACTCGTTTGCGTGCCGCACGACACGGGATCGCGCTCGCGGCTTCGTACAAGTCACTCGCAATGGCCGTCTGGATAACCGCGCCGCGCACTCCACTCCCTTTCGCCTCTCCTCCCCGCTCCCCTGCGCGCTTAGCTCGGCACTAGCCTCCTCGATATCGCGCCTCGACGCGATGCGCCTCGATCCATCGAACGTGCGCGTCACCATGCTTCCGTGGACGTGATGCCCGAATCACACTAGCGATTAGCGATTGCGTTTGCGTTTACGACTGTCTCTTGACCAATCAGAAGGAAGCTGCTGGCAATCTGATTGGTCAAGAGACAAAATAAATCGCCAATCGCTAGTGTGATTCGGGCATAAAGCGCTGCTGCATTTGCGTCGGCGCTGCTTTGCACGCTCTGCGCTTTCTGCCAATGAGAATAAAGGATTCTTGAAATCCCATTCTTGGGTTGCATTCCAAACGTCTTATTTGAAGAAAATTTTACTCAATACTCTATAGCTCACGTCACATATACTATAGAAATTGAGTAAAATTTTCCTCAAATAAGACATTTTGGAATGCAACCCTAAAATGGAGGAAATGCATTCGATCTCTCGACTTTAGACTGAAGATGATAGATCGAGAGAAGAAAATCGATTGTCGATGTTACGTATCTATAGATAACCGAACGGTCGGCGATTCTATCAATTTCTACAACTTTCTAATCTAACGTCGACAGAAGATGCCGGAGAACGTGGTACGTAGTCAAAGATCTTAACGAGATCTTTCCCTTCCTCTTTTACACTTCTTGAACCAAATTAATATATGGATCGCTCGATTAACTACTTAGTTATGTTTGCGTCATGAGTAATAGGTTATGTTTATTTTATCATATTTTGAAATTCTTCGAAAGTCTTTTTCGATATATCATTTTATTTTGATCCCAATTTTCTTACAGTTTTTTTCTTTCGTATATTTGAAAACAAGTAACAATTATATTCAGTGAGTCACGACCGTTTTCATGAACAATTAAGTAAATAGATTGGACCAATATATGGTGGGGCTGGATCTTGATAATATTATTTGCATGAATTTTTATGTACATTTTTCGCCTTACATAACAATTAATTGATTTGTTGCCTCTATATTTTTAAGATTTCAGAAATAGATATTTTGTAACTGAGTAGTCTGAAGTTAAGATATTTTGAAAGAGTGAAAAAGTGTTACTTCTCTTTTTTCAAGCTAAATGGTGATCATATTGATGTGAAAGGTGCCAATTGTGAGCCTCATGACAACGACGAAGAGAATACTGAAAATGATGTGCACTTCGAACCTATAATTTCGTTACCCTTGATAGAAGTATCCAACAATGAAGAAGATGAAATAGAGATGTTAAAATTGTAAGTTAACTGTTACGTGTGCTAAACGAATACTGCACATAGATTAAGATATTGCCTTCCAGGAACCAATAATGTATGTTTATTCTTTTATGATGTCTAGACGGGCAAAGTTGTATCGTTACGATACTTCGAGTAATCCTGCGGAATGGAAGGAACGTGGTACAGGAGAGGTCAAACTGCTAAGACACAAAACAAAAAATACAGTCAGAGTAGTCATGCGCAGAGATAAAACTCTTAAAATCTGCGCAAATCATTTTATCACTCCATGGATGGAATTGAAACCAAATTGCGGCAGCGATAGAGCATGGGTTTGGAGCGTACTTGCTGATTATGCTGACGAACAACTCAAGCCAGAATTACTCGCGATACGTTTTGCAAATGCTGAAAGTAAGTTGTGAGATGCTATAATAAATTTTTTATGCACGCTATGCGTGCGTGCGAGCGTGTACATAAGCATAATGAATAGCGACAATTTGTGACAGTATTTCTGTAGCATTATTTCACTTGTTTGCGATAGACGCGTCAATGTGGAAGGAAGCGTTTGAGAAGGCTAAGAAGATTGTAGGATCTGAATGTGAGATTTATGCTGGCAAAAGCAATTCGGAGCAAAAGCGCGTTGAAAGTGACAGTGAATCCAGCAGCGACGTAAGTTACAGCGAAAGTACTGATAACGAAGACCAAACGAAATCATTCAAGCGGACTGAAGACTGTGATGCGACTTCTCAGCAGAAGGATATTAAGAAAGAGATGACGGGAGAGAAAGATATAGAATCGAATGAAGAGGAAATAATCAACGAGATTACAAAATTAAAAATGAAAAACGAAGGTGAGAAGTAATGACTATGTATATTCAATGACATGAATATATATATAATGGAACTTATCAAAAGATACATTCTGACATTATGCGGACACATATATTACATACCATTATTTCATTATTTGAGGATTGAGCATATGTGCATTTTTAGCAATATTATTGAAAGGTTTAATATTAAATTTTTTCCAAATGTGAAAACTGTCTCTATATGAACACATTATCTGTGATTTTTTAAAACTGGGATTAAATTCATATGAAATTGCATTTGTACTGAAAGGAATGTATGTGAAGGAATGTATGTGAAGGAATGTATGTTGACTCTCTCTGTTGAGAAACGAATAAATACAACGACAATTGTACGAACAAAAGCATTCCACATTTTATTTGTTCATTATTTCACATAAATGATCGATGCATTATATCACATGATTTTTAATAATTGCCCGATTTTACGTTTCCCTTTAAGAGAAGTGAATAGTATGTTGAAGGTGAATAGTATGAAAGAATATATGATATATATGATATATATAATAATCGATATGAAATTAATCAACCTGCCTACTACTGCTTACGATAAACGTCCACAACCTTTTGTCAACTTTCTGTTTTTATAGAGAATATCTTTAACCAATTTTAATTGTTTACTGTTATTTTTTGGTTGCAAAAGGTAATAAATTTATTCAACACATTCTCTCTGCTTATCTGTTGGATCCGTAAAACTTGAGATTTTCTATTAATTTCTAAATTATTATGTGACGCAAAAAAAAAACATTACTTGTAAACAAAACGAAATTGAACAATTGTCAATTGTTTTTGTTTGATGGCCATTGTCAGTGGATCCATTGTATCAAGTCAGGAGGAAACTGATTTGGCTTTCAAGACTCTATTCTCATTATCAGATACAACATAAATGTATTAAATAATCGATTTAATAAACGGACAGTCTTGGATACAAGAATCGTATATATATTTTTAATATTTATTGCCTAATTTGCTATATATATATATATATATATATATATATATGTTATAGAAAAATGTGAATAATTTAAAGCGTTTAAAAGAAATGATTGCATGAAAAACACAAATGATCTTACATTTCGCGTTTCTGATGCACAGAAAGCAAGAAACTTGATTACAGAAAAATAAACTAATGGAATGCAAAATAATTAAAATAGCATAGAATATCTCTTAGTCTGAGTGTATTGCACAGTTCCTATTTCTATCGCCACTTGATTGAACTAATCCTAAGTAGTGCAAAAACTCGACACTCGAACTAAAACTTGGTTGCTAGATGTTACTTAGGGGATAATTAATAATTCGAGCCATCTACAGCTCATCCCTTGCTGAAAAAGATTGTAAGATGTTTCGTCTCTCTTCCATCGTACGTTTCTTTTGATCGGACAGTTTTCCTCTGTAAAGAAGTCCCTGTACTCGTGTTTCTTCCGTTTGTACAAATATATCTCCCCGCTCGAGAATCTTCTCCATAGTCTTCACATAAACTTTAGCTGCCTCTCGTTGCTCTTCCGGTAAAGTCTCTTCAAAGATTCTGGCCCTCTTCAATATTTCCTAGGAAAAAGAAGTATCCTTTATAGAGATAGTGCTTACATTAAGCATAGCCAATGTCATTGGACTGTCAGATTGTATGTATTGTTGATCTTTTTACATTCCTACCTGCCTATCCTGCTCTCCCGCGACTTTGAATTCTTCGGCTAGCCTATCCAACCGTTCTACGCATCCTGGTAAGCCCAAGTACACTTTGGATCTAGATCTGATAAATCGCTTCAAGTATTCGCCCGTAAAATCGGAATCTCTCTCGGGAATGAATCTGATTGGTTCCGATTTGCCTTGTACGAATAATAAAACTACCGGAAAGTCATCCTTCTTAATGTCGTAACGTTGTGCCAGGTCAGAGTTATCCTTATTGCCAAAGTCCTTCACGCCGACCGTGGCTATCAGGAGATCCTGCGAATCCTTGGTATCGGCTGCTAGGGTCGCATATTGCTCGTGCTTGCCACCGTATGGAAATGCGACATCGAATTTAACGAGCACTGCTTTAAACTTTGGGATAACCTGTGAGAGAATGTTTTTTTAAATTTAAAACACATTTATAACCGTCAAGTTCTGTCAATCAAAATTAATCAAAAGCGAGCAAGAGTATACTAATACGCTTTTCACATATTTGTTCACATGTATCTCTTATATTGAGGACAAATGTGGAGTGACAGTTTTTTCATGTGTAACTATAAAATAAAATCGTAAAATATCAAAATTTAGTTTTCAAGAAATTTGATTTTATCAATTGTAATCACATACATTTCTAATACATAAGCATAATCATAATTGTTTGCGTTAATTATTTATATTAGAATATCTATCTGTTAAAGATTCAAAGAAAGATACACTGTGTCAACATTCAGTAAATTCGTTGGAGTTTAATAAGATCGATATCTTTGTCATAAATAAAGAATGCTTTTAAATCAAAATATAACGGCGATGGAACTCGCTAATGTGGATGGTAACCATAGTAACTAAGACTGAAAATAGTGAAAACTGATTGTATTTCTTGTTAATCATTATATTTTTCTCAAATGTAATGTGAATACATATATTATATTTATGCGCACGCGCATACATATAAAGTACACAAATACACCAAATAAATTATATGTATCGCGAGAACATCAAATTATAAAACGAGGTTTTTAACTGTATTACACCTAATGTGTTAATCATTAATTTTGTTCATTTAAGTTAGAAATTCTGCTTGATTTCTGATGAGAAAACAACATTTTTAAATGAAATCTCATGAGCTTTAGTACCTTGTCGAATGAATATGAATCCAAGGGCACGCATCCTTTGCAGTCGTCAGCGGCGGTAACGTGCGAAGCAGCGATGGCAAGGATAAGCACGAAGGTCGATCGAATCATGATAGGATGTAAGAATCGCGACGTGCTCGGTTTTTCTCATCTACTTGAATTAATTCATTAACTACTCCGTTGCGTCCCACGGAATTAGACGACGATTAGCGACCTATCGTGCTTCCCTCGCACGCTCGCGGGTGACACGACACTCACACAAAACGCGCACGTGTAACACGTTGCGAGTGAAGCAGCAATGTGTCGGTTCAACAAACCGGCTTCGTCCCAACTTGTCCCGATTGTAAAGTCTGGTCGAAACTACAAATTAGGCGCTCGTCTACGCGCATCAAGAATGGAAAATCTTACGCGTTCTTATATATTTTATACACACGATCGATCTTTTTCACTTTAACAGCTTCCGGAGGCTCGAGTTTTTTCCTTTATTCAAGTCAACTCAGTCAGCTGTTTTCTCTAGAAGATTCTCCTTCCTTTGCAGTTCTCCCACTACTCACATTTATCAAACAACGCGACAACGTATGACAACGTGGCGAAGAACGTGACCATACATTAAACTGAGAGAGTACTAACTGAAAACGGAGCGCGCAACGACCCTTCTCATTTTACGCATGTACCACTCAACAAGAATAGGGATCAAAGGAAAACCCTAGAACAGGGAAAATTTACAGTCCTCTGACGAGAGAGTTCGACGGTCGATTACATATTGATATATACAGTGAAAAAGTGAAAAAGTAAAAGATAAAAGTGAAAAAAGTAATTTAAATTCTATAATAAATAGACAAACGTTAAAAGACTTATATAATATACAACTTTATTACTTCACGAACAAACGCACCGTAATTTCTCGATTAACATATTGTTAATAAAATTGCCTACATATAAAAAATATTTATTCTATAATATTGTTTCTAAATCGAAAAAATTGTTTCCTTAATCATAGAGCTATAATTTTTTCATTAACAAATGCAGTTCAAAATGATTTTTTTTTGTAAAAGGAGCTTAAAGTTACAGATTTCTATGTATAATAATAATAATGTTGTTGGTGACGGTAAAATTGTTATCATCTTTTAAAATTTGTCCAAAATTGATTGTTTCCAATTGTAACTGTAAAATTTTACGCTACGCTATTTTTACATAATTCTACTTTTATCAAAACTTATTAAAATTATCAAAAATCATTACTTCATGTTTTTATCATATTATAAATAACGTAACTTTTTTTAAATCATTATCAACATCTCTCTCTCTCACACACACACATGTTAAATTATTTTCCCTTTTTGTGTTCTAATCTTGGTCTCCCCTTCTTTGTAGTCGGCTTATCCTTTCCTTTATTTAGCAAGGGATGAGTTTCTGTAAATTTCATTGTTACTTAATCAAAATACCAGATATAAAAATTATGTTCAGAGCCAACTTGCGAGCATAATTATTATACGCAGGTGAGATCTTACCATCGATCGGTGCTCCTTGTAAATCTATATCGTGTGAACGATGTTTCTTTATCGGCGGTTCGTGTGGCGTTACTTGATTATCCTCGGAATCTTCCACATCTGGAGATATCGGTAGAAACTGAAGAGAACCGATATCTTCAGTCTCCTCGTCAGAGCTGCAAAATGCAGCAACTCTGTCAATTGATGCAACGTCAACCTCTATTTCTTCATCCTGAGCCTCTTCTCCTTGTACAACAGACTTATCTTCGTCGCTCAAATCAAATTCACTTTCTCTTTCCTCGTATTCAACATTTTCATCCAACTCTTTGAAATCTGGCGCAAACGCAGACCAATTCTCTACCTGATTTTGTGCCCAGATAGAAACTACGCCTGATGATATAGATGCTATTATCGGCCTCACCGGATGCCACTATAAAAGAGAGAGGAAAAATAGAAGATAGCATGTATCATAAACAATTTTATCATATTATATTTTATAGGCAAAGGATTATTATGGTAATTATAAATTCCATTTTTTTACCACAACATCGAGTAAGAGCTCGCCTTTGGTTCCATGTAAAATTTTCACCAAGTTTCCAATACTTTTTTCCCATACGTATAATGCATGTTGCCTCGCTGATCCAGCACACACATATTCACCATCTCCCGAAAAGCAACATTTTTTCCACATTGTTTTATTTACAAGGTCTTGCAGTTTTTGTATTGGTTCAGGTTCGCCATCCTTGCCGCATGCTAATATTTCGGTACTGTCATATACCCGAATTACTCGATCAGCGGTATTAACTAGAAAACAGGAGCCTCGCCGTGCAAACTCTATACTTTTTACTGCTGTATTACTAGCAGTGCCTTGCGTTATCTTGTAAGAGGCTTTTACACTTAGTGTCTCAGCATCAAGAACTAAAACTCTACCACGAGCATTTCCTGTATACACGTAATCTCCACGTCGATCAAATGATGCCACTATATTTAAGTCACTCTGAAATTAGAGTGTTAGTTTTATCAACATTGTTATTCTTATGTTGTAATTTCAATTAATACTTAAGAATAAATTCCTAAAAATTCTTTTTATATAGAGCACAAAAGACTCGATTGGTCCTATTTTTTTATGTCATTGACATTTTGCTAATAAAAATTAATTTTACCAATAAGGAATAACTTTGTATTTATTTTTTATCAATTTCTGCAAATATTATATGTACATATGCATACAACGCATTAACGAGATTAGTGTATTTTTACAGGAATGATATCGATATTAAGCAATATGTGTTAAATGTTACATACATCTTCGTCAAGTGGTATAACTCTATGTGTTCCTTCGACATCAACCATAACAGCAGCGTGGCGCATTGGGCATACCAAGAATTTATTGAGATTTCTTGGGTGAAACTGTACTTTTAATATGGGAGAAGGAAATCTATATTTCTGATCACATTCTCCAGATAAGACATCCCATATACATACATTATTGTCTGTGGATGCACTTAATAATTTATGACCATTTCTAGACCAACTAAAAAAAAGATACAACTGATTTAGTATGTTTTGAGATATAGTATCTTATTTATATTTTAAACCATTCCTTTCATTTTACATTACTTTCTAAACTAATTATTCCTTAAGAAACCATCAATACATATGTACAAATTTTATAAAGTTATTAAAAAAATATTACATGACCTATCTTGCCTCAGTCTTACAACTAGTCTAAATACTAACTTATCTATCTATATCTTACCTCAATGAACATACCGGATGTACATGAGCACTGATAATTTTAGCAATACCACGAGTTAAAAAATCCCAAATAACTATTCTTCCATCATTGCAACCCACAGCAAGTAATGTTCCTCTTTTGTTAAACGTACAGGTTACAGCAAGGGATATACAATCTAATGTACCATCAAATTCCTAATAATAATAATCATTATAAATGTTTATATGCTTAATTACTTCATTAATAAATCACAATTAACATTGTAAGCATACTTCTGGATAGTTCTGACCAAATGACTCTGTAAAAAAAATATATATGCACATAATTGTTAAAGGAAATACTATAAAGTTATTAATTTATACCAGAAAATCTTAATTTTATTGACATTAATCACAAGTATCACAATTATTTACCTAACAACTCCAAGTTCATCTTCGTAAAATTAATTTTCGTATTTTATAATTATCCACACTATATTATCAGAGAGAAGAATGAAAGACGGCCCGCTTTCAGGTGATTCCTGAAAGCGATACGCCCTCTGTGGACATAAAAAACGTGGACATGACCTACGAAGCCAATGTCCACGAATGTTCTCAGTGGGTACATAAAATGTGAACAATTTCTGGTTGTGTTCCGTGCTATGTACACGAAATGCTGATTCGAATTCTGTAACACACAAGCCTTTATGCATGCATTTGTACATATAGTGTACATAACACGGAATTTCATTCTTCTCTCTGCTAATATACTTGCCTGGTATCGAAGGGACTTTTGGACAAACATGTTGATTTAATATGTTTTGCCAGTCTCGAGTAACTTATTTCCTTTTATAAAACTACTCCGTTTTTATCGAAAATCTCAATTAGACTAGACTATTTTTTAAGTTGTAAGTAAGGTAATATTTTTTCTTTAGATTTGAATTGAAAGCGAAAGAGAAAGAGAGAAATAAATTATCTAATAAAAAATTAATTATCTTTAAAGGCTCTCAGATATTTACAATATATATAATATAATACAAAAAAATGTATATAATACAAAAATATAATACAAAGAAATTGCTGTTCAAAATACATAAAAAATAATATTATTAATAATAATATACTCACAAAATTTTAATAACGCGAAAGTATGCGAAAGCGATAGATACGTGTGATAACACAAATTTTATTAGATATATCTGTGCTCGTATATTGAGAAAGGATATCTGATGAATTAAATCATATGTTCATTTATCAATTTATGATTACAGAATTTTTTATGTTTTTATCTTACATGAGCAGATAAAAAAGGTGTAAATTAGTAAATTTAACTATGTAATAAAGTAAAGATTAAACTTGTAGAAGTTCAATAAATGATCATACACAAAAAGACCTTAAACAAGCAGGAAGTTAATATTTAAGCTAAGTTTTCTTATTCTCTTGTTCAAATAATTAAATATCATAATGATGGAAACCCATTATCTAATAGTAAATTAATGCATAAGCAAATGTTTTTAACATGGAATGTTGGATGTGACAGTAGAATTGCTGTATCTAAATTATAAATAGATATTTCACTATTTCAAATCGGATGCTCCGAGAAAAAGAACTCTTACTGAAAAAATTTTTTCATGATACTAATTTAAATAAATTTTCCCTTCTTGTATAATGATGTTAAAATCAAGGAAACGTATTGTGAGTTATGTTTATGTGTTCTAGAGTAAATTTCAATCTTTCATAATAATTATTGAAACTGTCAAATGAATAAGTGACACCTTTCCTCTAATAGCAGTTAGAATGATATCATTCACATATCTCAAGTAAAATCCCATCTTCAATCCCAGAGAGTTTAAAACTGATTTTTCTTCATCTTGCATTACTAGTTCCGCAATAATAGGCGATAGTGGTGATCCCATTGGAGTGCCAAAACACTGCTTATAACACTGCTTTTATTAACATAAAGTACGTTGAATTTATAATAAATTTCACCATCTGCAGAAACTTTGATTTCGAAATTCCTGTGAACGGTCCAATGCATTCCAATCTGTTAGATAGACAAGTTTTATAGCGAATTCGGGCACTTGCACTAGTGCGCACTGAGTGTGCATAAAGGTTCGTTTATAGTCAATTTTTATATTTAAAGATTATTATAAATCCTTTTTTAAATACTAATTAAACAGTAAAATGATGATCTGTACAGCATTAGTACGGATTGTTTTATTGGCTGAAAATTTTTGAATTTGTTAAGATGATATTGAAATATAAAAATTAACTATGAACAAGCCTTTGTGCACACTCGGTGCATACTAGTGCAAGTGTCCGAATTCGCTATTAGCAGAGTGGGGAATCTGAACGCAACCCTAGTCATGCAGAGACTGCGCGCGCACCGCTCGAAGCACCGAGACGAACGTCACCATGTTGGCTCAACGACGGAACGTTGTGAACACGCACAGTGGATCGATCTCGACGCCGCGAGTATCGAGTAATCTTAATTCGCGTCTTCTCGTCTCGTACGTGTGGTTTTTATATGTGTTTCACAGTGAAAGAAATGTGCGTGCGAGATCGTTCCGAGACACCCGTCGTGAGTCTCTTTTCTTTGCAAGACGAATGGCCCGCGATTATGAGTCTTTCCCGCTATTACGTTCCCGCCACTTTTACGCGCACTACTTTACATGACGTCGTCGGTCGAACGGATTCCCGCGTATTTCCATGCTCGTGTTGCTCCGTCGTGTTAAAAAGTTCTCGTCGATTAACGTGTAAAATGTTGTAGTTATTTCGATAATTAGATTATAATTAGTCTTTCTTTTGTTAGCGTTGTGTTGTGTAAACGAGGAACCCGTGAGGAGGCGGCCTGGAAGGCAACCGTGCGATAGCGGATCAAGCCTGTGGTAAATATTATTTTTATATTATTCGTTAAGTTCGCTTTGGAATTAATCGTTTAATTTTCTATTCAGTTTATTTGAATCTGTTTGAATGATTTGTATAAGAAATAAAAAAAAAGAAGTTTTTGTTTGTAACTTTCTATGAAACTTTGCACTCGGGAAAGAATTTCTTCGCGAAATTATATAATCTTTTATTCCCGATATTTACCTTTGAAAGACGAATAGCATATTATATTCTTATAGGAATAAAAAAAAAAATTTAAAAATTTAATTTAATTTAAATTTCAAGTTTTTTAAAGATTACATTTTTGCTTTTCGACTTATTCAAAAGTCTTATATATACTAAGTTTAGTTCTTTTATCTTATCATTTCATCTTTATATTACGTTTTAAATAAAATATTCTAGTACTTTTAACGCTGCTGTTATATAATTATTAAAATTAATTATTGATAATGTTTAATTATCAGTGGCACTCGTTTGCCATTTCTCTCTACATGTCATTCGCTTGTACTGCTCCAATACATATCTGGAAAGATATTTTTTAATACAACTATTGTACGTAATAAAAAGTTTATACGATAAAATATATGATTACAATTTTTTTTATAAAGTATGAAATTTTTAAATATCTAATTAAGTATCTAACAAAATAGCGTAACAAAAATTACAAATGTTTTCCTATGATTTTTAAATTATAATAGAAATGTACTTGAGCAGAGAAAAAGAATTAGATTATAGCGATTTTTACTTACTTCTCAGCTGCACAATCTCCCATCCACTCAGACATATCAATCATCATGTGGAACAATTGTTCTAAATATTGCTTAATGCATAGCATAATTAAATCTTCCGAATAGCATTGAAACGGTACGTAACATGGTTCGTGTAAGGTTTTAATATTGTTATAACTTTCAATTTCTTTACCAAATATTTCCCACATCTAAAGAAGAAACGTATTCTTGTTAATTAAAAAAAAAAACATTTGGTTACATGCATTAATTGTTTATATATTGTTAAGCTTTTTTATGGACATTCCAACACAAATAATGTATAAGCTTGCATTTTTATTTTTATTCTTTTTATGCAAATTTGCTATTCTCACCTGCACCCATTTTCTCGATAATATCTCTCGTAAAGATTCTATATGCTTAAAGCGTTGTAAAGCATAGATAGTCTGGATTCCTTCTTCAATATTCTTGATATCTTCGAATATATGATCGATTAAATTTTTGACCATGTTCTCCAATTCCACCACAGAGTTTCTAAACTTCAGCATATTTCCTAGCCAGGAAGAATTTGCAACGTCCAAAATGTCGTCGCGGATCAATTTGATTTCGTCAAGAACACTCTCATAAAATAGGCTCTCTATTTGGCGACAATAGGCATCGTACTCGATACCTTTTGGACCACCGATCATTCCCACTTTATTGCACCTATGAAGAAATTGTGTGTTTGTCACACGTATATTATAATTGTGTAATAACGTAGTCTTTCCTATGTTGTAATATATTTATTTGTTCTGAAACATGCAGGAGACTCTATTACCTTCCGAACACTATTGAAGATTTGCATATTTCAATGATATCACGACATCTTTGCACAAACGTATCAATATAATTAAATATTAATTGTTCGTTCACATCCCAGATGTAATTTGATTGAATGAGCACAGTTATCTTCGTGACCTACAATCGATCTTCTCAAAAAAATGAATAAATGATTGGATTCTACAGGAATTATAATCAATTTCACCAATTTTCTTCAAATTAAATTGTCTATTACACTTGTGACATTTTACATATAATTTATTTTGTTTTAACTAATATTTACTGGCGCAGACAGTTTGTTAATTATTTGAATCACTTCATATTTATAAAGATTATCAAGAAATACTGTCTTGCTTGGGGGGGGGAGCTTGGTAAAATTGACCATTAACGTGTTAAATTCAGATCATACTTTATTATATGTCGTTTTATATGTTTGACAACAAGAGATACATTTCTGAAGTATGTTTATCCCATTTTCTGCATCACCTTCTAGTATTACTTGCAAATTGATATAATTCTTACATTGATGTACTATTTGAGTGCTTATAGCCTTACAAAGTACCTCTATGTTGCACCTAAAATAAACGGGTACACGTTTTTTATCCAATTTCTTATTACGTGGATAATTTTAATTACTCCAAGACAAATTAGGAATTGAAATGTTATGACTGCAAGTAAAATAATTAATAATCAAGTTCTAAGTGTTTTAATGATATCATATTAAATATAGGATAAGAAATCATACGATATGTTATAAAACGGGGATTCTGTCCAGATGAATAATATTAAAAACAATATTTTCATCATTGGCTTTTCAATCTCGCCTGGACATTTCAGATTGTTACAAGCTTCTGACAGAACGTTGAGATACGTTATATTAGACGCAGCTTGTTCTAATCCTCCGCGAAGCTGTAATGTCAAAAGTTGAAAAGAGTCAATGCTCGGCGAACAAACGGTTTTCAACAGCTGCAATATCGTTTGAATTTCTACACTCGATAGTTGATCGTACAAGAAACATAAATTAAAATCTGTAAATAAAATGATTTACGTTAATTTGAGACAAAAATAAAAGGCTGAGTAAATGCGAATTGTAGTTAACCGCTTGCGATTCACTACATAAAATATAGTAACATATAGTAACATCTCGCTGTCCAACGTTGCAATTCGTCGAATACAGTTTGTTCGCCTTTGCTCGTGGATGTGCTCGCCAATACGTCTCGTATCTGTTTGATCCAATATCGTACAATTCTTTCAAATTTGCCAATCAATGCCTTTTCTAACTCCCACGATTCCTTAGAAACATGCGAACCATTTATTTCTGTTAAATTTAGTTTTTTATCTCTCGATGGTGTTGCGACATTCGACAAATCTGCTGGTACGTACAACTTGGTCAAACCCATCGGCTTGTAAACCCATTCGGTTAAGCACATGAGAAAATTGTGTAGATTGAAGAATAAATTGTGTCTGATAACTGTTCTCGTTAAAGAAATTTTTTTTCTGAGACTGACATCAAAAAACCAAACTCAAAAACAATAATTTAAAGATAAAGCAAAAATTTGTATTTTTATGATTGAAAATTTCAATTATTTACTATCTTTAGAATCTGGAAGCGCAATTGCAATTTTCAAAATCCAATGATAACATTGGATTAAATATTAAAAAAAAAGATACTTTCTGGCCACTCGCCACTGTCGCGCGCGATGGTCACATACATGTTCTCCATTACTTTTAACACGCACATCATTGCGTCATGGTTGATGCTGCCAAAGGCAACCGTGACATGAAAATTGTCGACTGTAAACACATGCCAAGGTATTCGCAAGAAATACATGAAACCACTTTGGTTATCATCCAAAATGCTCAATCGCGCCTTCAATGTATCAAATTGGAAATATACGCATAATAACGTACAAGCTGGATTTTCGAAATACTCGCGAATTATCATACAACAATCTTCATTCCAATCAGAGTCCTCGATAGAAGGCAGAATCGTGAGATCTTTTACATATTGTACCTAAAACAGTGTTACAAAAATATTACCGATGAACGTTTGTCATGGAAAGATCTAACAATAAATGAAATTAAAATGTTATGCTTTTTCTTCCCAATTAGTTGTTTATAATCATGTATTTTTAAGAAAAATATATCTAAAAAAAATTAAACGAAACTAACAGGAAACAAAAGTATTCCAGTCAAATTATTATAAAATTTTTATGTTATATGTAAATCATGATTGTAGAACAATTGAAAAATTTGTCTTTTTAAACACAAAAATATCATTAAAAAGATCAAATCTTTCCAACTATTCCAATTCGTATCAAAGAAGTGGAAAGAGCCAATGAATGAGTATGAATCTCAGGTATGTAGCATTTCTATGTGATTACAAAAGAACGAAATAAGATGTAATACAATTATGAAAAATAAGAAAAAATGATACGTGAATGCGTGTGAAATAAACTAGGAGAAATATCTGACCAATTTGTCTAAATCCCGTTTATCAAAGACTGGTTTAATCGGTTCAGAAGACAGCTCTTCTTCGGTTTCAGGACTCTCTGAAACGTTTTAGAATTGAAAAGCACGTATACGATATTGAACGCTATTATTATATTAAACATATAAAAGCATATACGCATTAATTAACGATTTATTAATTAATCGATTAGTCGATTCGACGGTCGGGAATGTCCGAAAAATGGTTTTGAAAAAAAGACCTTGTCGACCAAAATCTTCCTCGTCTGTATCCATGTCCAAGAATTCTCGATGAGGATCCAACAACAATGACTTGTCCACTTTCTTTGTTTTTTCCATCATTCACTTCTTGTTCAGTACGGCAAAAACGATGTAACTCGTACGGACGCGAGTTTGTTGTTTCTTTATATAACGATAAACGTTAATTAATAACTATTAAAATTAATCAGCGAAAATGTTTAAATTACAACGGCTTAACTAAAGGTGGGTGACAGTTTGACTGGGAATGAACGTTGCTAAGTAACGTTGCATTTCATCGATAAAACGGATACGTTCGGCGGATAATGGCGACGTCGTTCCTCAGACCTGGAAGCCCGGAGATACGATACAAATGACTTGTATGCTACTTAAATACGCAACAACGAGAAATTTTGTCGTAATCACGTAATGTTTGAAAATAAAGTTGTCTTAAAGTGAAGTGAGAGATTTAAATCTCGCACCATATTGAACAACAGTCATGACGTAATGAATACTTAAAACGATATTCACATGCAATTTGAAAACTCCTGTAGGCCGATTCTGTAACTTCCAGGATCACTTTTGCCATTGGTTGTCGTTAGTTAACGATATCGAAAGTCGTTAGGAGTTACTGAATAGCCTTGCAAGGTTACGTTCAAAAACCCTACCCGGATAACTATAATACTAGAATTTGTATAGTACATGTCACGTATACTATAGTATTTCTAGTATTATATAGGGTCTGTTTTTTTCAGCTGCACTGCTGAACTAGTGCAATAAGTTAGAGTAAAAAAATATATATATGTCTCATTCTAACTTATTGCACTAGTTCAGCAGTGCAGCTGAAAAGAACAGACCCATAGTTTATCTGGGTAGGGTTCTGAATGTAAGGCAGCTAACTAATGAAGTGACCGTATTCACATCTTAAAACAATACAGTATTGTATATCAGCCTTATACAGATTCATCGAATACTAGATATTCGAGTGACATCCGTTACCCAATAAGAGTTCGTTTTTAGAGATTCTAGCAGAAAAATGAACTCTTCTATTGAATATCGTTGGACGTATATCGGATGTAAATCCTACAAACTAAAAAGGTCAAGCCGTGAAGCTGAAAAAGTTCTTTAGAAATCTTCACATAATTTCATTTTTCAGAATTTTGTGTTGTAATGTAAATGTTATAACAATTGTAAAAAAAATTCTCAGATTTTTAAAAAGTACTTTTCAGAAAAGCTGAGAGGTCTCTTCTAGAATCCTGAAACAGAAATGAAAGAAATCTTTCATTCTGTAATTTCCGAAGGTGATATAAGAATTTTTTACCAAGGATAATATTGTCTCATTAAACTGCAATTACATATATAATTTTTTTGTGCGTCACATTCAAGTGCAAAGAT
The DNA here is from genome assembly GCA_901521435.1 of Crematogaster levior. NCBI lineage: Eukaryota > Metazoa > Arthropoda > Insecta > Hymenoptera > Formicidae > Crematogaster > Crematogaster levior. The sequence continues at coordinate 1,603,543 of CABEGB010000703.1, read as the reverse complement.
TGGAAATTATTGTTTAGCTATGTCGTTATTAGAATTCCTCAAGTAAGAGTTTGAACAAATTGTTTAGACAATTTTTAATTGTATCCGTCACATATCTCAGGCCGAAAAATTTACATTTTATTGTTAATTTTCTGTTAGTTTTATTTGTTAGCAGCACTAATAATATACATGTAAACTATCAGATTAAATTTATTTTTATATTAATAAACTGCATAGACACTAGATTGGCTACGTTCAGCAGCAGAGCAGATCAGTGAGCGATCAGTGATTATTGGTCCTTTCTGTTAGATCCCGAAATTTAGACCAATTATGTTGACGCATTAAAAAGAATTACTCAACTGTTGAGTCTGCTAAACGCACCCATTGATTTCAAGATTTGTGAAAAGCACACCATAGTTAGTTTAAAAATGGCGAACGGTGCCCAAAACCTTGGGTCTGTTCTTTTCAGCTGCACTGCTGAACTAGTGCAATAAGTTGGAATGAGACATATATATATTTTTTCACTCTAACTTATTGCACTAGTTCAGCAGTGCAGCTGAAAAGAACAGACCCCATTACTCAAGGAACTACTTTAGTACGGCTGCTTTCCTTTTAGGGAACACAGTCGACACTTTTGACACAAATCGACACACGTCGCTTTCCATTTACAATTTTCTTCAAACTCAATTGGCTCTTTTCGACTCTGCTTGGGAGGAGAGTCGGAGTGTGTTAAACTGTGTCGATTTGTGTCTTCTAAAAGGAAAGCAGCCTATAGCACCTTCCTTCTGATTGGTCAAGAGGCAATCGTAAACGCAGACACAAACGTATCGCCAATCGCTAGTGTGATTCGGGCATAATATCCGTCGCAAGTTACATCGAGTAGTCGATAGTTGTCACCAGTTATCACATCGCGTGCTGTCGCATGTAGTCGCGCAATCGCGAGTACTCGCGTTTTTGGGACGGTAGCAAATTTACGAATCGATTCGTCTCGCAGCGATCTGGCCGCAGTGACATAAATGTGGAGGCTCGTGGTGGCTCGCCGTAATAATGCGCGAACCAAGTAAAACGGATAGTCGAGCGCAATAATGACGAACGATGCGACTCGACATGCCGGTGAATCGAAATATGCGAGGTATGTAACGTGTATAGGCGATCAATAAATTATTCACGCGAAGAAAATATTCCATTTACGGAGCAAATTTTCGTCGCTACAAAATCAGTGACATATCATTTCTTTTCTTATTCCATTCTCGATGATCCCGATGCTGACTATTCGTCAATATTATCACAGTATAAAGGAAATTTGACAAAAGTCGTGTTATTAGATTGAAACTTATTATTTTTCACCTGTGAAGGGTTGGAATTGTAAAATTCGGTTTTTTATAATCCAATAAAGTGATAAAGAAAGAAGATTTCACTTTAGAGCAGATTTCTCTCACTTTCTCTATTTTGATTTTATAGAACTTTATTCTTACCCTTTATATACAGAGTGTCACAATTGTCTATCAATCACACTTAAGTGTCTTCGACACAAAGAAACTTAATTCCAAGTTGGTATTTTCTCATACATGCTCATTTCCATTATTTTAACGCTTTTAAAAATCATCTTTTTTTTTAATTATTAGATTACATGTAGATTTTAGTAAAAGTAAATTTCTTATAAAATACTAGCATGATTTCATACTAAAGTATAAAATTTTTAAATATGTTTTTATAGTATTGCATATATTTTACATACACACACTAATATAAAATATATACTGTGTAATTTTTAAAGATAGACAAGTATGAAACAGTGAATATGCCTCATGGCTGGAGGTAGAAACAACAGCAAGCAAAATGGAAATTTAGACAAAACGCACCAGTGGCAATGCCACAATAGTCTTGACTCCTATAGAGCACTTGAACTTTTTTCGAGTAATGAATTCAAAAAACGGAAGAGTGTGGAACAACATCGCACTGTTGTCAAAAATATCAGTTTATTGCAAGATGATATTTTGAGGTAAGAAAATATTATACTTTTATTTTAATAAATTTTGACACATTGATTGTGTCGTAGACACAAGATGTATTATGTAAGACATCATGTATTTAAAATTTTAAAAACGTTATGTAAATATAGATCACTTGATATGTATTTGAAATTAGTTAGTGTTTATGTGTACGCGCGCGTGCACATGCACACCACTTTTTAATTCTTTTTAATTGATTTTTTGCACAATTTTCTTTTTGTGTTGTCATATAATCTCTTTAGCTGTTTTATAAGTGAGATAAAATTAACTATACATCTAAAGAGAAGCGAATTAGTATTAGAACTTGAGGGAACAATGTGAGACTTAAGAATTATCTTTTATTGTTAGGATATTTACGGATTCCTTGCATTGTGATTTTAATATAATACATGGTTACAAAATAATACGTATAAACGAGTGTATCGTCAGAGCAAGATCACCACGTTTGTATCAAGTTCTCAAGCCTTATTTCGTTTATACTAACAAAACGATCTATTGTATTCTTGATAAAGCCAGACTTTTCCATCGGATTGAAGATTTTATAAGGTATTATACTGTGTACTTTATAAGGTACTACACTGTGTATTTATTGTATAAAGAATGAGCATGATCGAGAAGAAATATTTCCATTACTCATTTCTATTTACAAAAACTTAGTGTTTGTTTGTTATTGTAAATAGAAAATGAAAATTTTGGAGTTTAAATTCTCTATTTGGAATTTCAACACTTTTCTCAGTATTTTTATTAACATTGAGAGTCGTCAGTTATGTGTAGATATTGAGTTCAAATAAAATGAAAATAAACGCCTTATGTGTAGCGCATTATCGTCATATTTTCTATTGAGAAAAGAAAGGGAATTATTTTTTGCGATGAGCCTTATGCTGTGGAAGATTTTACACTTGTGATTGTAATTTAATTATAGATATCTATTTATGAATTTGTCACACATGTAACCTATGCTTCTTAATCCATTAAGCTTAACTAACTATCTCTCATATCAGTCAGAATTCAATATTTATCAACTAAATTTTTTATAATTTTATTAAAGTAGACACATAATATATTTATTTAACTCATTGTTTATTATTAATACTATACATTTATTTATAAATTACAGACTTCTCTATAGTAACGTAGACTTTACTCGAGAAGAGCAATTGTTGGTGAAAATAATTTTGAATGCAAATTGTAAGTGTCAATCTTTAAATGAATTTGACACCAATATATCTCGTATTAACAGGTTAGATCTATTGATAAATAAAATTTTTATAAAACGTTTTAGCCTAGGTTTTTGATTTTAGAGACTAATGATTTTTAATAACTTTTAATTAATTAGAATCTTCCGTTTCTTTGTTAGGCTACTTAGTTTATAAATAAATACTAAATATAATCCCTTTATGCTGCATTTTTTTTTCATAAATTCGTATTATCCACAGGATATACGAGAAATGTCTGACGTTGAACTGTGATGCGCATTTGCAGAATGTAAAGGATTATACTGTAGCGAATGCCAGCCCTACTGCGTCAGAAATGGCTGATTCCGGTTTGGAGACAGGTTCGATAAGTCCACACGATAATACGACATCAGAGAATTCGAGCACGGACTTGGAAGTGACACAAGCGGCTTCTGCTAATGATGATGATTCGGATCGGATACGTGCCGAACAAGTTCGCAACAAAAGTGATCGTAAAACACTTTTGTTATACGATGAACACTACGAATCACTCAACGATGGCAATTTTCGTGAAAAGAGCGCGATCCAATCTGTGTCGAATGATCATAGCACAATATCCTCGGAAACGGAACATCGACTCGCGGACATGTCAGACAATGTCCAAGAGGCGAAACTAAATGCCGAAGAGATCTTCCAGTACGAAAGTCGGATGTTAAATGAGCCATTCTACGAATCGGATTGCGGCAGCGATGAAAACGAATCTTTTGAATTTATCGAGCCCATCCCTTCGACGAGTGATGACCATGAAGAAACTTCCATAAAGTGTAAATTGGAATGGAAAACACAGTCCAATACAGAAGAATCGGAAAGCGTAAAAGTTGAAACGAGCCGAGAATCCGATCATTCTCGTTTTACTAACGCGACGGGTCGTAACAATTCCTCCACGAGCGGTTATTACTTCATCGATGCATCTACCCTGAATGACGAAGTGGACATTGTGTCTACAAATGTAACAAGGAATCAGTATGGTAATGATAGTACGCCGTTATCGTATTTGACATTTTCCTCAAATTATGTAGATTACACGACAAATAAATCAAATAATGCCGTGGAAGAACAACCGTACAAGTTTACACCACTTAAAACGCTGCCTTTACAAACGGGTCATGAACGAGTGGCAGAATTTGAACGAGAACTAAAACTCACTGAATATTTGCAGCCATTTCCCGACTCACGTAAAATGAAACGAGTAGATTCTGCTTTGGAGGAAAAAATAGAAACGGGCAAACCGACGGAGAAGGAATCGTTGGCCGTAGAGATCAAAGAAGCGGACAGTGGGGAGAGCGCACATCCTTCCCCATGTCCTGACAACAATACGAAGTCAAATAACCGAGATGAGAAAACGGAAACGTCGAGCAATATCGAGGCAACGAAGAGCAAAAATGAAAAAGATGCAAGTGCAACTGAGGACAGGCGACCATCGCTCATCAGAAGAAACACGTTCGAGCTCGACTCTAACGATGAGAAATTATCCGTTTTGAGACAAGAGTATGAGCGCAGACAAGGTAGCCTCATTTTTCAAAGCGCCATTCCACAATACTCCGGACATCGTGTAGACGGAGACTCCATTTGCCACGCACCTTCCGATTCTGTAGTTCCTCCGATAATTACCGAGTCGTCGATTACGTTTACCCCCGATGTGCAGATTGCTATTAATACTCAGCATCCGGTATCATATTTATTGGACGATCGTGAATATGAGATTAATCAAACACAAGCGAATTATTTACAATCTGATCTCAGCAAGTCTTGTGAGATTTACCCGGTCATCAAAAGTGCCAGCGACAAATCTATCATAGATTGTGGCATGGACTCGGACGATGCATCGAATCATTGCAGTAGTAGCTTGCCAGTTACCTTAGACTCTATTTTGGAGAAAAGTAACCGAACGGAGCCTGTAAAAAGAAGTAAACGGGATGAAGCCACTCCGATTATTTCTGGGGGTGTTAGCACTTCGGATTACTCCAAACCTTCGGACAGTCCCACAGTGCGACGCAAAACAGAATCTACACCGATAGTATCGGGCGGCTCGGTGATTATGAATAAACCTGAAATCAAAGTCAAATCCTCTAGAATGTCTTCCTCCATGACTGCGTGGGTGGTCGACATGAGTGATTGCAATAAGGAGGAATCCAAATCGCGAAACAACTCACGAAACATGTCACAGAGCTTTTCCACTTCCGAAAGCATTAGAAAATCCACACAAAAGTCGGGCAATCATGAAAATCACAGTAGTTTAGGCTTCTTTGTCAATCTGAAGGATGTGAACGATGATGTTGAATCCATTAAACATGATCACTCCCTTGAGAGAAAGGAACATGACAGCAATGGTAAACCTTACTGTGAATTTTACGTAGATATTTCTAACAAGAATAATGGTGATAAAGTCAAATTATCCGAGAGGCAAGATATAGGCACGAAAAACGGTATTTCTAACGAAGGTGAGAAGAAAAACATTTTCTCAATGTTTATCGATCTGAATGATACACGTGAGACCGATAGAGACGTTGTGTCTCCGACACATAAGCGAAGCTTTTCGACAATACCCAATAAATTAACGGATACTAAGACGGATGATAGTAGTTCCAAAGATAACAGTAGCGTCACGGGAGATAATCAGTTGCCGCAAGAAAAGAAAGAAAAAATAAAACCGAGCGTCTTTATGTTTATAGAATCCGACTCCCCAGTAGTGAGAAGACGGACGTTATCTACTTCACGACCAACGTTCAAACGACATTCGTGGAACGTAGACAAAACACAATCGACAAATAATAGTAGTAACGGCTGCGTGGCAAAAGAACTTATGTTTAGAAGAGAACATAAACGTGCACACAGTGTGTCGATGGACAGTCGCGGCATTACAAAACAATTCCAAACGAAGACGAGTTCGTCTAGTCACTCATTGAGTGATGCGGCTAAAACGGATTCTTACAATAATCATAAAAATTTCAAGACACTACAAGAGCGTGAGAGTAACTCCAACAATATGGACACATCGTCCGAGGATGTATTTGAATTTGATGTAAGGGACACTCCACCAAACTCTCATGTGGAAATCGTAAATGAAGAACTGCGCGTCAGTACGAATCGCGAATACAAAGAAATAATTCCCGTTCAATTGGAGAACTTGGAAACTAATGAGACGAAAGCGTACGAGGATGAGTTTTCGGAGACTTCAGCTTGGGAAAAGACATGTACCGAGAGCACAGAAGGTCACACACGCAAAAGTGAAACGTTTGATATCAGCAGCGGCAGCGGACCTTCCCCGGATAGTGACAACCATTATTATGAATTAACTGATGTGTTGAAGTCAGGTGTTAACGATAGATCGCAATTAGTTGCCGCAGGAAACAGTAAGATATCGGAAACTCGCAAGTCATTGAGTGAAACTATAAAGAAGATCGAGTGTGAATTGAAGGAGCCGGAATATAATGACAGAGCAGATCAGACATACGATTGTCGTTTATCGAAGAAAACCGGAAAGATGCCCGGTCGTAATTTAAAGAATTTGCATTCAGATTCTTATAAAACAAGTACTTCCAGTTTTGTACGTCTATCAGATTTGGATAAAACACCAACTGTTAATCACACGTCGGATGTATTGACAGTGAAGGATGACAGAAGCGTATATCGAATGAGTAGCAGTATCCCGGAAACGTCGTGGATAGAGAGCAAGCTGGCAGTGACGAGGAACAGCGGTCCAGTTAAACCGGTCTCTAGGAAACTCGCTTCTGTTATGAGCACGTCGCTTCCATCCAAACAAAAGTCTCCGTTAGAAGATTTGACTGGTGATTGCGAAGCGGAAGGGATTATTTCCGAATCTGATCTGAGCAGCATGCAAAGTAGTATGGGACGTTCTGGAGCAGGTATGCACCATTTTGGAATTTATAAACTTGGATCCGTGTAAACAGTAATGTAGTAAAAATTACTATTATTTCATCGTATATATTTTTATCTTTGTATTATAATGAAAGACAAAATCTTACAATTTCAACATTGAATAGACTGCTTCGACTATGTTCAAAATTGATAAAATAATGTTTTCTTGAAAACAAAAACGATTGTAGAAGGCAGCACAGAGGAAACTGAAACGTCAAGTATAGCTGGTGCAAAACCATACAATAGACTGGGTGAGGATTTGTTAAGGATGTTTTTGGAAGAAATCAATCCTGACATTACAATAGATGTAGCTGGTCGACATATAAGAGCCCATAAATGTATATTAAGTTCTCGTTGTCAATATTTTGCCGCAATTTTGAGCGGTGGATGGATCGAAAGTGCAGGCAATGTTATTTCTCTACAAGGGTAAGCATTACACATAAATATAAATAGGCATTAAAACATAAATATATAACATGTTAGAAAATTGTATAATTTTCATTGTATAATTTGCGACAAAGAAATAGAAATTTATTATTTCTATATTTGGTAATCGATATTTGTATATTTGATACTTTAAAAATATACTTTTTTACAATACATTTCACGTAATTATTATTGGATATTATGTACACAAATTCATTTATATATTTTTATATGAATAATTTTAACATCACGAAATAATGTTAATATCTCTATTTTAGGTATTCTTATAATGCTGTTCATTTTGCCTTATGTCATATCTACAGTGGAGAAAGTAATATACCAGATTTTATAAGTATCGTTGAATTAGCGACGTTAGCGGATATGTTGTGCTTAGAAGGTCTTAAAGAAGTCATAGGATATACGCTTAAGCTTAAATATTGCCATCTGTTTCATAAGGTAGATATATAAATTTAAAAAATGTATTTTTTATCTCAATTTTTTAACAAGAAATTAACAATATCAATAGTGCATAATGCTTATAAAATATGCAATTGACCAGTAACTTTTATTAATCCACTTTATCGACGAACTTGTTAGTACTATGTGCATATAAATGTGCATATAAGTTTTTTTGCATTGAAGGACTAAGAATTCTAAGTTCATGTCACATCTAATTTCATTGCTTAATTTTGAACGTTAATCTTTTATGTTTTTTTAAATTGATTGATATTTTTTCTTAATGATTTGTTACTTTGTAGCCTTGTCAAATATGTGCCGTTGGAGTATTAGAATGTATGCCGTTGGCGGCAGCGTATGGTCTGGATGAAGTATATCGAAAATCACTTAGATGGATTACGAAACACTTTGTACGAATATGGCCATGCAAAGCATTTGCTACTCTTCCGAGAGAACTTATGGAAAAATGTTATCATCAGCATATAGTGCACATGGTACGCACATAAAAGCTTCATCGTAGTAATCATAATATAAATATGTATGTACCGTGTTGAGTATTTCGTTCAAGAAATTGTTAATATTTTTGTTTTGACAACACTGTGATTATGAAATTATAAAAGTTTTATGCAGTTTTGGTACAGATAAATAAATTGTGATATTTTATTGAAGTTTTTTTCATACAATTGCAGTCTACCGACAACGTACTACAAACTATGATGGATTGCGATAAACTATTGGCAACCTTACCGAACGTACGATGGGCAGAGCCAGTGTTTCGAATGGTATCGAATCTATTAGAGACGTCAATAAAATTCTTGTCGGAAAATTTCGCAGGTGTTTTGGGAAACGATAATTTCCAATCGCTTGGTCGCGAGCTAACATGGAATATCAGCCGTTTAGAGGATCATTTTCTAGCAGCTGTCGAACAATTGCTGCCCGAACAAGCGTGCAAAAGTTATTCGAAATTAAATAAAATGCTCGCATCGCAGACAGATGACTTTCAAGGTAAGATCAAGTGGGGGCCACTGTTTATCGATTTTCTACATAAGCTTCAAGGCCATGTGGAAAAGTGTTTGGTGCGTGATGCCACACGTGCTGCGAGAACCACCACATGGTTGAAAATGGATCTGGAACTTCGCAGGAGAATACAGGAACTAGCTTGTCTTGTGATCTTACCTCATGAGACCTCGAAACGTCTATCCAGACATTCGAACTTCCTAAAGGCAAGTATTTTTTAAAATTCACATTATCTTTTCTAATAAAATCATTCTATACATTTATACATTCTATATTATTACATTCTATACATAATAGGAATCTCGTGTGCCACCAAATCGTTCGACGATAAGCCGTAGCTTAGATTTAAAACGTGTGAAAATGGCGATTTCGGAGCATAACGATAAAACTTTAAAGCAAATGCCATTATCCAAGCAAACGAAGAAAGTTTTATGTAAGCCAAAAACAGATCCACTCGAACGTAAAATGCAAGAGGATAAACAAGTCGTCTCTGAAACAGTTAGGCCAAAATCGTGGCCTAACAAGATAGAGGTACGTTTGAAATTTTTAAGAATATTTAAAATCATAATCTTTTGTCGTGGCTACATATAAATTATATGTACCCAGAAGAATCATATTATTAAAAATCAATACAACACATATAATCATATTATTTATCAAATTTTGCCATATTTTAAAATTATATATACCACATTATCAAAATTTAATATATCTTTATAATTAAAACCCAAATTAAAATCGAAAAAAACTATCGTATCTCAATATTTTTACTACAAAATAGTTCTAATCAATTTAATTTATCATTAAAATAATAATAAAATTGTCAATATAAATTTGTAGGTAAAATCAAGATACTTGGAACCAAGAAATAAACCTGTTCCAAAGGAAAACGTGACCACGCATCATGACAAAATCGTACAACAACGACGTAAAATTATGATTTCCTCGTCTGATTCGTCACGCACTTCCAGTCCGGCGATGAAACGTGCAACAGATAAAAAACCACTGACCAAAATAAAGTTACCAGTTAGGAAAGATATAAAAGCTCTCTCATCAGACAGCTTAACGGAGGCGAATGCGGGTAGAACTAGCAATAAAAAGGATTTGATCAGCAAAAGTTGTGGTATTACAAGACCCGAATCGCCTTCTTTTAAGCAAAAAAGCACCGAAATAGGTTTATCGGTCGATTCTTTGGAGACCAAGAGTAAGCCAGTCACCGTCAAAAAGAAAGTCAACAAGATGGATACATCCATGTCCACTGACAGTCTTATGACGGAAATAGCGACGACTCCAAAATCTAATGTGTCGAATAAATTGTCGCCTACTTTAATAAAAACAAACAAAACACAAACTTATGACAGGTGAGATGAAATTTAACATATTAATCCTATTGATTTTTCTGCAACTTTGATGTGAAAACTGATTTACTGATCCTATTAACTATTATAATTTTATTTTGAATTCTATTTGACTTTTTTTTATTCCTACACTGATAATCACAGATTTGTTAATCTATAAACGGCAGGATGAAAAAAAGCTCTCCACCAACACAGCAAAGGAGTCCGTTGACGATCACTAAGAGACCTCCAAGATCATTGGAAAGTTCTACCGCCGCCAGTCGCAGTAGAGCCGCTGCTATCAGTAGCACATACCATGGTTCACCGAGTTTACGCAGAAGTTTATTAGATGCTGCAAAGACGCCGGACGTTGCCAGTAAACCGGTGAATACAGTAGCTCCTTTTAGGACGCGACAAATCATGCAGACTAATGTTTCTCTCAATATGAAAAGAGAGAGAAAGGAAACTCAAAATTCGCAGAGCTCTGATAGCCCCAGCAAGAAATCTTCCCCAAAGTCTAGCATTGGCACTAAAATGAGCAAGTCAGTGATCGCCGGCAAAAGAATTGTCAATAGTAAAACTGACGACAAGATTAAAAGGTGCCATAATGTGGAGGCACAAAGGCAACTCACAGTAGGTTCGAGATCTGGCACGTTTCTCAAAGATGAACCTACGATACTTAAGAAGGTGGACATTAAATCATCACAAATTAATACTTAATGTTATTAATGGATAATTCTATTGATAGGATATGCATTGTCGACACGATATTTGTTTCTGTCTATTAACCCCTTCAGTGGTGACTTAATTTTCCCACTAATTTGTAAATTAGTACGATTGGCCCGGAAATGTTTCGGGAGTGAACGAATTGACGTTTTGGGCAGTAGAGCAAGGCCCCGAACTTTTTCGGGCATATCACTTAAGAGGTTAATGGTACTACACTTTTATCAGCAATTAAAGATTCTTTCATCATGAGATCACTTATTATCATATAATAGTAAAAATAGATTTTAATAATTTGATATTCTTAAAATTATTTCACATCTTCATACATATTATATTTATATATGATATGTAGAACTTCCCAATCAGCAGACAGCATTTTTTAAATGTTTATTTAACGTAATAATGTTAAATAAATATTTTAAACACATTTAAAAATCATAGTCTGCTGATTGGGTTCATATAAATATACTTGTGTCTTTTTTTAAATGAAAGCATATCTGAAATTATTATCGTTACTTCAACATTTGTGATTATCATAAATTTTTTACAATTTGAATTCTATTTGTGTATATTAATTTACTTCATATATATTTCTCCCATACATCTAATAAGAAAAACTCGTCGACAATGCATAAAGTATGCGTAATCATATAAATCGTAATTAATGGAGGACTGTCGCTAGTAATTGCGAACGTGATAATTCCAACAGAGGAATCGTATTATATGTAAGATAGTGAAATAATATAATTTTAATTTAAGGGAGCTTGGGATTATCGTTAAAAAACATACTTGAACTGCATTTATTAGTTAAATAGAAAATATGCTACGATTATAACGGTAGAAGTGAGTTATTTAAAAAAACAATTTTCAAATTTTAAGTAAACAATTTTTCATGTTTTCTGCTTTTCTAACAACACGATAATGAAGATCGCAAGATCTTATTCTGAGAAATAAGATATTCGAATTAATTTGAATATAACAAATTATCTTCGAAAAAAGTATGTATCTGTGTGCGCGCGCACACATGAGTCAGATATGTGGAAAAGATTACATGTCTTAAAATATTTTCCAAGGAAAACTTTATCCGGAAAATTTATAATCATTACAAAAATTTGTAACCGAGTTACATTTTTCTTGGATTATCCTGTATTGCACAATTAAAGTAAGTAAAGATCTCATACATATATACATATACACATGCATACACACAAGTACACAAATACACACACAAAACAGCAACAACAGCAAATAGATTATTGACGAACATGTACTTAAATGAACAAAATTTTGATTACATGTACACATTAATGCGTAGTACTGCACATGCAGTATTTCATCCATAGATAAAAAACATGGTCAGTATCAGAATTATGTTCTTCAGATAGCTCTTCCATTCTAATAAATCCATAATAAATATGCCATATCAATTCACATTACCTTTTAGTAACCAAATGTTTTATTAGAGACACACTATTTAATTGCTAATTAACGTTGCCATTACAACTAATTTCGAATGTAAGCAAGAAATTGTCTTCTTGCTTGCAGTTATTATTTATCGATGAATTGTAACTGATATATTTATTTGTTAAATTTCTATTTTGCAATGTACATTTTTATGCAATATTTGTATCTAGTCATTTGTATATTTTAAAGATTTACTTTTTGTGTAATGTTAATAAATACGATATGAAATTAATAAGTTTATTCTGTTCTTGGAAAAAACAATTTCTCTGTGAAACTTGTGAGAAGAAAGGTTGCAATAATTTTTTTTTAAATTTCCAGATTCATAAAAATTTCAAAATTCAAAGTTTTATATATTTTGAAAGTGTTGCAATCGTTTTGTTCACACGTGACAATATGTAAGTAAATAATAAGTAAATAAATTTATTTTTAGTTATATATACAGGTGCCTTTACATAACAGCTATACTAAGTTAGAGAGAATTCGTAAGACGGATTCAAAAAAACTAAACAAACCATGAGGCTCGTCATACGCTGCGTGTGTGTAAAAATGTCTTAAGTTTGTAAATTAATATACGTAATTATAATTAGTTTTTAATAGAAAATCAAACATCCAGTAATGTCCCTCTAGGTCTTGCTCGCTTTGATTCTGCTTCAGTGGATGGTACAGTTTTTCGTTTATTCATACCTTTCCTCTCTAACTGCTTTTCTATGATACGTGCATTATTCGCGTACGAGTCAGCAACTTCCCTCTGAAATTGCAATTATTTTTAAAAATAAAAACCATTTTAGGACTATTAAAGGAAGGAAAAATATAGATTAAATTAACTAAAAGATGCATCATAAAATATAATAATGGATAAACAAGAAAATGAATAAACATATTCTATGTAGGTTCAAAGTAATTGTGATTAAACTAGAAATTTCAACATTTAATTTTTAATGTATCTTGTCATCACACTTAGGATTTTCATAACTTTTCTAAATATTTTATCATAAACTTTAAATTGCTTGCTACATAGAATACAACGTGAGAATGACGTACAGCTTCAATTTCATCTTCTTCTTCATCAATCGTGGATACAGTAACCGAACTAAATTTGCCCATATTTTTGGTGTGCTTAGTAACCATGATTTTTTTAGGTTTCTCAATGGCTACTTGATTATAAATATCTGTCATAGGGCCCTCCCCAGAACTTTTTATTACTGAATCTTTCACTACAAATACTATATTTGCTCCTGGATCATGCTTATAATATAGCAATAAACCACATCTGTCAAATTAATAAATTACATTAAGATATACATATTAAATCTCTCTTTCTTGTAAGATATTTTCCAATATTTTTATATCAAAAAATTATTAATATATAATATAATAAAATGATTCATAAAGTTCTTATTAATCATTTCGATGTATATTAATATAATTTTGTGATATAAAAATATCATCTTGCATTAAAAAATAACTTTTAGTGCAATAATAAAAAGTATAATGTACAGATGAAAGTAAGTGTGTACTTTTTACACTTTTGTCTATATTGTTTTTCAATTCCTTCTGGACGTTTGAGAAATACAATCTCGTCCTGTTCGGAAGTCATTTTGTGAGCATGCTTACTGCCATCGATTACCCTTGCTCCATCTCTTTTTCTTAGTGGTAATTTTTCAATAGCACAATCTATAGAAAAACAATTGCAATATTTATAAACATTGAAATATATTATTTTCTCTCTCTCTCTCAATATTAATAACATGAGTTGTTGTATTACAAATAGTAGCAATATCGATTATGAGTATCACTTGAAAATAATTCTTTCGCAACACATTTTCTACAACATTCAGATCATAGTCAAAAATCAAATTTTTATTTTTTTAGAAATTGACAAATATAATACTAACCTAAAATTAATGTCATCTGACCACAAATACAATAATAAATATGCAATGGTTTCTCCTCGCTATATTCTTCCTGATCTTTTGTATCGGAGCATATAATGCTCCTTGACACTACTTTTGGCATAACTTATCCAATTGTTAATTCAAACTTATGTACACGTTATGACCGAATTATAAATTGTGCTTACATCCGAGACTCATCTCATTGGTTGCGTTCAAAAACGTCACGCAAATGCACTTCTTCACCGTGGCAAAGAGAAGAATTGAGAGACGCCATGGCCCGCTTTTAAGGCCCGTCTACAATGGCAGTAAGCAGTAAAGAGTAAGGAGTAAGAAGTAAGGAGTACGAAATGGGATTTGCCCATTTCATTACTGCCGGTTTTTAATTTGTCAAATCTTAGGCGGGGAGCACAGACCATTGCATAACGCATAATGCATATGCATAAGAAATTTGATTGGTCCGTTAGCATATGCATAAGGAATTCGACCAATCGAATTTCTTATGCATATGTATTATGCATTATGCAAAAGTCTGTGCTCCCCGCCTAATTCTTCTCTCTGTCGCTACTCGCTACTGTTCGTATTGCTTGTGTTTTTCATTGCGTTTAGACCTTTAGCGCGTGATTGTAGATGTCGCCACTGCTTGATGTACCGCAGACGCAAATGCCGCGAGTCGTGCGCCGCGACTAGTTGTGTGTGACTCGACATGCACAGTGCACACTGCACAGTCGGTACGCGCTTAGTATGGTTTAGTACGTGCTGTGCTGTTCAGTCGAACGGGTTGATCGCAAGGGATGGTCAACGGTGGATCCGCCGTGGTGAGTCGCATCGCGAGCCAGTCGAAATAGGTTGGCTGAGCTGAGCATCGTGCGAACGATGGAACTCTGCCGCGGCGCGTGAGCATCACGCCCAAAGCCTCCTCTATGTCGCCCACCCTCCTCCCTCGCCGTGTGTGTTTCGTGTGATGTGAGTGCGAGCCATAAAAAGGAAAAGAGATTCTACGGGGAGCGCGACGAGAGCGCAGTCTCGACTTCTCGTCGTCGCACGATTGTACGCAGCGTGACGCAGCCCTTCGTGCACACAAGTATGTACGCGTAGCACGCACATCTCGCTACACGCATGACGTGACGTGAGTGCATATATACATGCAGATTCAATCTTGTACGCAATAATATTCGAGTGTTTGCATATGGACACACGAGTAGGCTTTTATATTTATACATACACAAAATTCGGATATACCTATTATGTGTCCATCGAGAATTAAATATATCGTCCGCCAGCAGTGTGAGTGCGTGCGTGTGTGTACATACGTACATATAATTATATATGAGTTTTTCTCCAACATACCTGAATATTCGGTTAATGATGAATAATAATAAATTATCAGAATTGATTTTTTGCAAAAATGTAATAGTCAAGATAGTAATTTTCAAATCATTTTTCGAATTATAAACTAAAAACGAAAAGCTTTTCGCAAACCAAAGTTATATATAATGTTCCATTTTAATCTCTAATTTCTACAGGATTATTTTCGAAAGTAATAGTATTTCGTCCAAAATAATGTACCGAATCAAAAGTACTTTGTTTAAAGAGGAACGTCTCTTAGTATCATAGTGTCATCAACTTTGTTCTAGGTGGAGCCGCTTGCTAGATATGAGTCACTCCTATCTTTTTAAATGGAATCATATGACTTTCCTGATCAATATACTTTTTTAGTTATTTGGCTTATAAAAGTAAAACATGATATATCATCTGAAATACCTATTTATTTTTATCTTGATATCTTTACGTGCGATATAATGAGACTTGGTTATGACACATATGTAAAGAAACATATTAAAAGAGTGCAATCGTATATCATAGATATATCGATACTGTAAAAAAATTGAATTATCAACTAATTTATCTTATTATTCTATAAAAATATCATTGTGAAAAGTGATTATCTTAGGAATTATTTCAGTTTTATGACAAAATATAAATACTATCTGAGACTCGCTAGATCAAGTCAATTTTTCACTATTATATAATGCTGACAGTTGAATGCATTAATTCTAATCGAAATTTAAAATTTCGAAATGCTTTTTAATTTCTTCCATTTTTCTTTTTTTCGTTTTAATTTTCCTTATTCTTATACTTATATTATAGTAATATGTAGACCAAAATTACACTTTTTTTCTCAGTTTTAATCTTTATTTCTCATAAAATTCTTGAAACTGTTTTCTCGTCTAAGAACATTTTTCTCTCATAATTTGATAATCAGATATACAGCACTGAGAGAGAGAACTTGAAATAGTAAAGCGTCAAAAGAGCTTCAAACAAACATCCGACTATACTCAGCAGTTTGTAATGTAATATACCGTGACATATTGAGGGTAGTGGTACACAATGAACATGTTTAATGCTATAGCAGAGTTGATTCATTCCCAAGAACCATTGATGATAAAAACACTTGTCATGTATTATTTTTATAATTAACTGTTGACAATAAAAATGCTTTGTCATGTATCGTGAAAATAATATACAATAAAGCATTTATTCATTGCCAATCGTTAATTAATCGCACTAATTATTGTTCTGTCCTCTTAGAAAATAAAAGTAATAAATCAATGAAATGCTTCCATATATAAAAGAACATAAATCTGATATACCTTATTTTATAATTTTTTAATTTCTATCAAAAAATATCCAATATTTTCTTTAGTAAATAAGTAGTTAATGGCAACGTTCGATTTTAATTTTAATATCAATCTTAAATAAAAGTTAAGGATAAGAAACGTTAAGGAGGTACATCTTAAATTATTTATAAAAGTAATTTTTATAATTTATATCTCCATTGCATGTTGTACGTATAACGATTATCAATGTAATTATATAAATAACTAAATGTACTTAGTGAATTCAGAAACAAATTCCAAAATGTACTCAAAGACATAATCTTTCGAATTTTTGACTCTTCCCCTCTCTCTTATCGACATCGCACTGGTACAAAAGAATGAACAGTTTAGAATCAGAAGCAATTTATGAGTTTACTTCCTCCGGAAATCTATGGGAAAGTTTTTTCCTCGGCGAAATGTTGAGCGAATGCACGCGACGGGCTACAAAGTTATCAGACCGTAAGTTCAACGAACCGGAGAAGAACATCACAAATTATCGGCACCTTCAATGTGGAGTATATATTACGGTTGTTCGCAAAGACGTGCTGCGAATAAGCGAGAGTCATCGCATCTCGAATGGAATCGATAATGAGACGGATGATTCGCTTACGCTAGCATGCTTTTCGCTAAGAGCACGATGTAAATATAGTGTTTATTTCTGTATTTCTTTTTCTCTTTTTATTTATTTTGCTTTTTTCACAGATCCTTTTATCAAGCATAACGTGTGTAATATGCTATAATAATGCTATATTATATAGATAAAATATAATATAGATAAAAATGAGGCAAACGTTTCTAGAAAACAAATATTTTAACTTTTTCATATTTAATCTCTCTTTATCAGATTAAAACTCTATTTTTTAACATATCAAGAACTTTCAAAATTCTTAGAAAAATTTTGAAGATAGGAGTCTAGTGATCACATTACATTACAATTTTTAATGAAATAAATAATCCTGATAAAAAAATAAAATAAAAATACTTTTTTTTTGCAGATAATGATGAACTTATGAAACTGAAAGCAAAGGATTAAGACGATGGATCAGATCGGCAAGAAGCAAACGGCTAACTCACCGGAGGTGGCGTTGGCCAACGAGATTTTCGATCAGTTTTGCAATGCCGCTACGTTGAAATCTATTCTTGGCTACTACAGACAACTCTGCGAATTGCTGAAAATCCGACCGAATGTCATTAATCAGTTTTATCCAAAACTGAAAACAAAACTGCGGTCGTGGAAGGCGCAAGCTCTATGGAAGAAATTTGATCAAAGGGCAAATCACAAGTGTTATAATCGTGGCAAAGTATGCCCGAACACAAGGGTAAGTTTATTTATTAGTTTACCTTTCAGTTATTTTCTATCAATGAGAGAAATTTTAAAAGTAAGGTACATTAGGTTTTGATTATCGGCGGTGGTCCATGTGGTCTGCGCACAGCCATAGAAGCACAATTATTGGGAGCCAAAGTTGTTGTAGTGGAAAAAAGAGATCGAATGTCTCGGAACAATGTTTTACATCTGTGGCCTTTCGTCATCCAGGATCTACGTGGTTTGGGAGCGAAGAAATTTTTCGGAAAGTTTTGCGCGGGTTCTATAGATCACATCAGTATTCGACAGCTACAGTGTATTTTGCTAAAGGTTGCCCTAATTCTTGGTATCGAGTTCCATGAAAGTGTAAGCTTTGATTCTCTGATTCAACCACCGGATAATCAGGAAGATGGCAGTAAGTAATAATTGATAATTGAGCGATAGGATTTTGTAAAATTCTTTTATTTTCCTCACTTTTTTGCAATTATTTATTTTGAATGAATAACTTTTAACTTTTCTTTCCTTTTAACTCTTTACTTCTTAATAGAATTTGTTTATTACGTACTTATATTTTTTTATTTAATATTTTTATCAGAAATTGGTTGGAGAGCGAAGACTTCACCAGCTGATCATCCTGTCTCCCAATACGAGTTCGATGTGCTAATTGGAGCTGATGGCAAGAGAAATACTTTGGAAGGTTTTAAACGAAAGGAGTTTCGAGGGAAACTAGCCATCGCAATCACAGCGAATTTTATAAACAAACGGACCGAGGCGGAGGCTCGCGTAGAAGAGATCAGCGGTGTCGCCTTTATCTTTAATCAAAAGTTCTTCAAAGAATTGTATCAAGAAACGGGTATCGACTTGGAAAATATTGTATATTATAAAGATGACACGCATTATTTCGTTATGACTGCCAAGAAGCATAGTTTAATCGACAAGGGAGTTATCCTGCGGGTAATAATGAGAGAACTTTATGATTATAAAATAGATCTAATTATTTCTTGAATGGCGATTAAAGTCAATTTTTTATTTCTAGGATCATGCTGACACTGCAAAACTACTCGCGAAAGAAAATGTAGATCGTGAAGCATTGATGTTGTATGCACGAGAAGCGGCGGAATTCTCGACGGAATATCAAATGATGGATATGGAATTTGCGGTGAATCATTATGGCCAACCAGATGTAGCCATGTTTGACTTTACTTCGATGTATGCGGCGGAAAATGCAAGTCGTGTATTGGAGCGTCACGGTTATAGACTGCTCATGATCCTTGTAGGCGACAGCCTTTTGGAGGTAAATGATATATGTATTTTTCACAATTATTCGTAATTGCGTAAAATCCGAGATTTACAATATTTAAATCCAGATGACTTCTTTCTAAATATAGATTATTAAAAGAAAAAATTTAAAAAATGTAAAAATGCATATAATAAAAGAGTGTAGTTAGTTTTATTTATTATTCTTTTAATATTTGTGTACTTTTTTTATTTTTACGATTAGATTTTTTAAATTTTAGCGTTCCTCGTTTTATTTAATTTTTAATGAGAAATTAAGACAAAAATAATTGTAGCCATTTTGGCCTACCGGCTCTGGTTGCGCAAGAGGATTTTTGAGCTCTCTGGATGCGGGCTGGGCAATCAAAGGTTGGGGCGCCTTGTTGTCACCATTAGAAGTAATTGCGGAGCGTGAGTCTATATACAGACTGTTGGGACAGACGACACCGGAGAACTTGAATAGAGATTACGCCGCATACACTTTAGATCCTCACACTAGGTAAAATATCAATTATAATTGAATTGGATAAATTAGCTCTCAGATAGGTCTCAGATATTTAAATGTCAAAAAAATCATGTCTACAAAATAAATCAAGTATCTTCAAGGATCGCTTTTGCTTTATCTCGACAAAATAAAAAAATAATTAAATATTTTTTATTTTTATCTTTTATTCAAGGTATCCGAATCTTAATGTATGTTCTGTAACTCCGATACAAGTACGAAGTCTTCTTGACACAGATGATCCTGAAACCATTAAGCAACCTGCGATACAATCCGAAATCGATATTCCAAAGAAACGAAGACGTCGCGGTGAGTTTATTAATATTATTAAATCTTAAGATTCTTAGATTATTGAAATCTCTTGAAAAAACCTCTTAAGAAAGTAGATTCTATAATTTTCGACTTTTTTTTAATCTTTAAATTACTATTTGATCTTTAATACGATTATTTTTATAACACATTTTTATGTAGATCTGAGAGCTGACACTCAAGTTCATCCAGACACATTGCTTCGCTGGTTACAAAAGCAAGTTGCATTGTACGATAAAGTTCACATCGAAGATATGGGTGCCTCTTTTAAAGATGGTTTAGCTATTTGTGCTATCGTTCATAGATACCGTCCAGATTTAATAGATTTTTATAGCTTAAATGCGAAAGATGCAGTAAAGAACAATCAACTCGCCTTTGATATATTGGAAAAGGAATTAAACGTACCACCGGTAAGTGTATTGTATTTTTTATTTTTTCTCCAATATCATTGATCGTGGACATATTTTTTCTTGATGTATAAACTTTATATCTTACCTTTAGAAGTATTCATTTATTATATGTCCAGTGATATGTCATGGATGTGTTCTCAGTTCCATCAAATTATTTATATATGTTCTTTGATTCTTGGGTAAAATATTTTTGTAAAAAATTATTCTATGGTTAGAATAATAAGTGGAGAAAAAAAATAAGAATTTTACATATTAGTTTATTCAGTGAACTACTAGTACATCTTTTTACTTTAGATAATAAATATTGTATCATAAAAAGTACTATGTAACATGTGTGTGAACCTATAAATTACTTGGATAATGAGAGAAAAAAATTATATCTACAGATAATGACAGGAGAAGAAATGGTTCAATGCGATGTTCCTGATACACTTGCCATGTTTTCTTACTTAACACAAATATATGAAGTTTTCAGAGGCGAGATTCCATACATCAAACATCCAAAATTAGTAAGTAATTAAAAACAGAGAATATATCTGCTAGACTCTAGAGGCTCTCTTTACTTCAAAGTACATTAAGTTAGTATGGACTACTCTTATTATTTCTCTAAAAAAGTTCTAGAAGATACTTATATGAATACCTGCCAAAGTATACCAAAATAATCATGAATTTAACCATTTATTATTATACTGTAATAGGAACCAGAATCGGAGGAATGCATCACACATCCAAAGCAACTGAAACAATGGATGTCTGAGGAAAAGGCTACGAAAACACGGCATTCACGTTCACGGCATACTAATGAAAATGTACACTCTTACATGGATAAAAAGGATAATACAGTTAGTCGGCGTTCTCGAAAGAGGCGAAGTACTGAAAAAGTGGGCGCGACGATGGTAAGCAGAATCAATTGTCTGCCTATTTACAGTTTATATAATAATCAATGCTCGTCTAAGATGCAGACAAATGCAATGACACTTTTACATTTTAAATTTTTATAGAAAATCTAATTTTCCAGAAAACATTTGTTTATCCAAAAACAAAATTAAGTTTCTGTAGTAAATTAAACTTAACATTATAGTCGTATACAATTATTTACTTTTAGAAAGGCTGAAATACTTATATCTTATGTAGTCACGATGGCAGAAGATCGAAGCTGTTATGTGTCGCGGGATATTCGTAACATTGTTAATCGTATTTATTGGACTTACCTTTACCATACTTTGGGAGGACCCGGACACATACTGAACGCGCGTAATTCAACATAAAAGGAAAAAAATCCAGACTATCGGTGTCAAATCTGTTATACAACCTTATGTTAATATAATTGCTATTTTATGAAACCTCAAGTAAAATTTCTTTAAATTCTTAGGAGATCGTGCCATAAACATTAAACACAATCTTTCGTTATCTTTATTACGGCTAGATACAGCAATAATGTAGTTGTCTGTGCATAGATATTAAATTTAGAATTATGCTAGCAGAGTAGTCTAATAATTCGAAACTTTACAGGCCAATTTTATTTTGTTTTATTCTTTCTTTACATATAGCTTTACAATTTCTCTGTATTTTTATACTTTTTTAAACCCTAATTTTGCATTCTATTTGTAAAATGCAATTCTTTAAATGGTTTAAAGAGTCATTGATCTCGAAATGAAAACATCTAAGATGTACGGTTCCAAAGAGTTCTGATCGCATATATCATCTTATCACTGCTTCATGCATTCTCGCATAATTTCATTTATGTGACAGTTTGCTTTGTTGCAAAGAAACGTTCCGTTGTTTGGATTGTCACAAAAAAATAGACCAGCATTCGTAATCAATTAATCGCGCGACTAATGACAATCGTAAACTCGTAATAAAGGATGAAAGGCAGAAAAGACTCGATGAGATCGAGAAGCATCGAACTGAGCGCATGAAGAAGCGGCAATATTTGCGCAAGATGGCAACCCAGCAGTTCTACAAAAGTATGCAGATGCTACAAGCCAATGCAAAATGCGAGAAAGATGAGCCCTTTGAAGATTATTCGATTTTTTTGTACCGTCAAACTGCACCAGATTTCAAGGATAGAGTAAAAGACTTAGAACAGAAAATACTTTATCCAGTAAGCTAGAGACGAGTGCAAATGTTTGACTATGTTTTTTCTATTTACTTCGAAAGGCCTGTGTCTCTTTGAAATAACAACGTATTGTTATATGTTTCTAAAAGTACTTGACAAAATAATGAATTTTATCTTACCAGATCTTCTATTTTCGCCTCACTGCATTCATATTAAATTATGGTATACACACGAAAAATATTTATATGGCTCATTTTCTGTTAAAATTTAATATGACTGCAATGAAGAGATAAAAGTGTTAATTTTACTCGTTACTAAACCTTTTTGATGAGTTGCATACGTCGTTGATTACTGTTGATTAACATGCTTGTTTAATAAACTTTTGAACTTTTCAACTGATAGAACTTTCATTATATTTTTGTAAAAGAAAACAAAGAATTTGCGCTTGCACTATCGTTATCATTGCGCTTATGAAACTGGGGTCTGAAGAAAAAAGGAATGCTATACTAAATAGAAAGGATAACAATATTTATGTTTAGGATCTTTTTAATTTAATGAAAATGAATTTATCTAAATGCATTAATTGCATTTGAATTTGGAAAATCAAGTTGAAGTGAAACCTCAACTAATTTAATTTAATTTAATTTCAGAGTATATTGCTTTATTATATTGTTATATAAATTTTCTAAGAGAAACCTCGTATATTCAAAATGTACTTTGTAAGATGTTAGTAATTTTTGCTTGCATTGTTTGTGATACTTACTAATTCTTTATAATCACCCGTTTATAAGAGATTTCTATTAAGTTGCCAATTATTCCTAGGACAGACAACCTAAGATACACATTGGTTACCGAAGAGGTAGTGTAGACGAAGAATTTTCGGGAAGGATAAAAGACTTCGAAGATAAGCTGAAAGGGACAACATCTTCCGAGAAGAAACCTAGAGATCTTTTACGTGCTATCGGTTTGTACACATTTTTTATCTAATTCCAGTAAAATTTTTTGTCTTTATTATTTATTACAAGTCAAATAAAAAAATCTATTTGTACGCAGGTAAAATTGAGAAAACTGATTGGAACGTGAAAGAAATCGAGAAGAAGATCGAAGAAAACAAGATGGGCCGTAGTGTTCGCCACGAACGCGTAGAGAAAGTGCCGAAGTGGAGTCGCGAGCAGGTTGGCAAAGAAACGCTCAATAGCACTGACGATCTCGCACTTTTTCAGATGTGTATATGTTTCATTCAGTTTTTAGCTCGGCAGATCAAGATGGAGAAGCGAGGCAACGATCAAAGGGATACCTACAGTAAGTACGCTGACATAGACAATACCCTGAAGAATATAGGCAAGAAGATCCGGGAAGGTAGTGCGCTCGGATACAATAAGGTTTCAGCCATGGCTGAACAATTTTCGAATAAAAATCAGGATATGGAGCCCAAGCTGCAGAAATCGGTAATTACGAACTTTATGATGTCGGTAGGGAAATGGTGAACAGATATTATAATTTTAACGTCTATGGTGTATCGATGATCTTTCAGTATCTTGTATTCCCATCGTCTTATAAAGAGAATTCTATTTAATTACAGGAGAAAGGATATAATCAATAGTAGGCTTGCTGCTTTTTGAAAAGATTTATAATTTATTTTTATTAACAATTTTACAGGGCATTTTTAGTAATTAAAATTTTGTTTAATCTCGATGTAACACATGTATCAGAATGTTCTAAAAAATGGAGCAAAAAATCAAGAAAATTATCTAACGCAATATATTGCGTTAGATAATTTTCTTAATTTCTTATTAACAAATTTTAATTTTATGATATAATTTTATATTTTATCATATATTTTATAGTTTACACTAAATGGATTTCTCAATATACATATACATATGTATACATATGTTGGGAATGTAAATGCATGAATTGTAATATAATTGGTATACATATATATTGTAATATAATTGTAATATAATGAGATAATGTTGACTTTTTTAAATCAAATTTTTGTAGTATTAAAATATGTGTGTGTGTGTGTCATGTTAAATGTTGTAAACTTGTAAACAACTAATTATAAATATAAATATAACTTTTAATAATTTTTTTATATTGAAAATGGTATTAATAATTACTATATCGAGTTGTATAAATTATTTTTGTGTAGAACACTAAGCCTACTCTCGTATTACCTGTGCAAGGGGGTTCAGAGATGTGCCATTTTTGCAATAAAAGGGTTTATCTTATGGAAAGACTTAGTGCGGAAAACAAATTCTTTCATCGCGGCTGTTTCCGATGTGAATATTGTTCCATCTCGTTAAGAATAGGTAATATTGAATTTTTTCTTTATAATGTTTTATAAATAATTT
Source organism: Crematogaster levior (assembly GCA_901521435.1). Classification (NCBI taxonomy): domain Eukaryota; kingdom Metazoa; phylum Arthropoda; class Insecta; order Hymenoptera; family Formicidae; genus Crematogaster; species Crematogaster levior. The sequence continues at coordinate 1,578,245 of CABEGB010000703.1, read as the reverse complement.
TTTATATTTATATAATATTTTTATATTTATATAATATTATTCTATTAATTTATTTTATAGGAAATCATACATTTGACCGTGAGAAGAACGGAGGACGATTTTACTGTACGCAACACTTTGGATTATCGGGAACAATAAAAACTAGAGCAGAGAAAAAAAAGATTCACTACGTGAATAAAGAAAATGTACCTAATGCCGCAGCTACATTAAAAACATCAGAAAAGGTATATAAAATAAAAGGATAGAAACTTGATAATTACATGAATATATGTGATAGAAACGGATACGAACGTATATGTATATGAACGTATGTGAAAATACAAAAACCTACTCAATACAAAAAACATCACTAAAACACTTTTTGGAAAATTTTTAAGTAAGATAAAAATGATAAACCTTGCGAGAATGTACACATATTTTCAGGCAAAGACTTCCTTAGAAGGCATTGTTGGACTCGATTTACTGGACCGTGGTCAAACTCCGGAAAGAATTGAATTTGAAAATCTGGCAGAAATATCAGATCCTGAGGAAGCTCACAGTCAGATGGATGAAGATGAGTGGACAGACAGAAATTTTGGTGCTTCTACCGCAGAAATGGGATCCAGTGATGATATTTCGGATATGAGGTAAGTATGCGTATATCTGTAATATTTTTTGTACACATAGTTTTGTGATATTTTAAATATATTAATTCTGATTTAATTATAACCGTATGAATAAATATTTGAAACTTAAAATTTTTACTGAAATATATTTGTATTTTAATGATTTGTTTACAATACGGAACCATATATGTATATATTTAAACTTTTAATTATAATGGTTGTTCAAATCAAATATGTAATTATCAAATTATCAAATTGTTTGTTTTGTAGTGATTCTGATGTGGATAATGAAGTATTTGAGGAAGCTATAGATCAACCATTAACGACCGAAGGAACTCTAGAGTTGGCTAAGAATTGGACATTGCGCTATTCGCATCCGCATGCTACAATCGGGCAATCTGACACTGGCAGCAATGAATATGAAGATTCTAGTGACGAATATACTAGTGAAGGTATTATTTATCATATGAGAGCACATCACATGTATGCACGCCTGCACAATGTTCTTAAAACTATGTAATCGATTTTTTTGTTTTTTTTATTTTGTATTTTTTGCGAAAATATTTTATCTGATGATATTGATTATGGATTAAAAATGAAGGTGAAGAAGGTGAAAAAGCAGAACATACGATAATTTTAACAAATTCTCCAACTTACGTTACTTATTTATGTTGTAACATTTATCTCGGTTTTTTGTTAGACGATGAAAGTGGCACTGCAACTGAAGACGAGGAAGATGTACGCGCACGAGAGCTCCGGAAACAGGAAGTGTGGTTAAAGGTGCCACCGCGCAGCTCTGATACCGATACTGGTTCGGAAACGGAGGTGAAGCATTCTCAAGATTTTGTAGATTCCACTATAGTTCAAGAATCATTCATTTCTTTCGAATCTAAAGTAACATCGTCTTTAAAGTCCGACGTGAACACAAATAATAGTGAGCTATCATCTGACAGAAATGCTCTCGGAAGACTACTAGAATTTTCCAACGAGACGGTATTAGCTTCTAATGAATTAGTTAAAAATATACACGGTCAAGACAATATGACTCCCGCTTATAAAAATGGTTCATCTCGCAATGTTATCCCGCAAGATTCTGAAAATGTAATTTGCACAACCGATTCAATACCTCTTCCAATGTCAAATAATATTGACGGTAATATTTCGAATCAGAATGAATCATTGATTCTTTTAACTGATATTTCTCTTAATCAGTTGAATAAAGAAGATTGCAGTTCTGAATACGAAAGTTTTGTGGATGAGAATATTCGATTAGATTTAGACGGATCGGATAACAAAATTGATGATAATTATTTGCAAAATAATATTCTCGATGTTGACGTAAAAAGTCTTTCATCAAATTCTATTAATTTCAATGTAAATGTTAATAATTTGAGCACAAATACTCTAATTAAGGATTCATTAGAGTTACCTACAAATAATTTTAAAGGAGATTCCGCGCAATATAATTACTTGGAAGTTGGTTCAGAAAAGATTGTGAAAATTACAGATACTATACCTTGCATTAAAACAAGCAAGGATTCCAGGGTTTCCGATAGCGAAACTACTCTTGATACTAGTGATTTGTTAGGTGTGATGACTTCTTTTTTGAATGAAAGCGAAAGTTCTTCATCGTCATTAGAGATTTATCAATCGATGGAGATGTTACATAATGACGATTCAGCCATTAACGATCACTTAGATGATTTGGGAGAATATTCGAAATCTAATTTGCCTGAAGACATAAATATATTTACGCGTGAAAATAATGTTACTAATCGAAGTGAAAGTAGCGATTTTATTAACAAAAATAGAAATGTTAAGTTTATCAATGATAGTAATGTTATTAACGTGAGCAATGTTGATAAGAAAGCTGATATACATTCGACAACTCCTATGCTTGCTGTAAGCGTACTACAAGAGTCAGTATACCCAATAGTGACAGTGACATCACCATCTCCGACACAAGAGATACAGGTTGAAGAACTATCTTTGGAAACTTCAAGATTGCTGGTTCCCTTAGAATCGCATAGTATTCCAAATTGTGACAACACATTCGATAAGCTGAAGCGTGATTTGAAGCAAAGAAAAGAAAAGAACAAAACAGTAGGAAATGGTCTCCGACCACTATCGACTGAATATGCTCGATTGGAAATGAGCAAATATTTTACGGAGAATAAAAAAATGATTTCAAAAAGTCAACTGATGCAAAGTGAAGAAGTTAAGGATATATTTAATATGGAAGTAGTGAAGTTACATATTAAGCCTAAGTTGTCTAACAAAGTAAATACAGGGGAAATGCTCAAGTACTTTAATAAGAGTTCTTCGAATAATGACAAATCTAAAACATCCAACGTAGTCGTTATTAAACAAAATGAAAGACAAAAGTTAGAAATTGAAATAGAAGAAAATGATTTGAGTGAGAAAGATATTGAAGCGATTGATCAACAATTTAGTCAAATCGAAGAACAGAATAAAAGTGCATATTTGGAAGCTGATGAAAAGGGGTATTTGTTAGAATTTGAAGTATGTAGTGACGAAAAGGAAACAGCATGCAATAGTTTAGATTTAACATATGATGATTGTGTTGAACCTCGATCAAGCATTGACAGTGATCATATCGATCTATTAATGTTAAACTATAATATTCCTAAATTAGAGAGCAACGAAAGAAATATTTCATATTTACATACAGATATGGATGTGAACCTAAATATTGACAATTTCAAGTTACATAGTACTATAGTTTCTGATACGTCGGCATTAAATACAGATGTAAAAAACATTTATTTTGATACAACTAGTAAAAAGAAACAAGAAAAGATTAATTCAACAGATAACGTTCTGAAGAGTGACATAAATAGCACAAATAAAGAAAAAAAAGTTAATGTAAATTTAAACAGCAATACGATAAACAATGATATAATTAAAGGAGACGATGTAATTAAAACAGACATACAAAGCAATATTTTAAATGATGCAGTAAATGAAGAAAAAAGAACAAATTTAATGAATTCAAATGGAATTATACTGAATATTAATAATAGTGATGAAAAACAATCTAATGGAATAAATATTCCAAGTGATGAATTGGAGAAAGATCATAAATTAAATAAAAATTTGTTATTTAGACATAATACACCTCTTAATGCAAAGTTAACCGTTCCAATTAAATATAGATTGTGTAAAAGTGATACTAATTTAAATGAGGATACATCGCGAGTTTTTTGTATGAGTAATAATACTTCTAAATCATTGTCTGAATTAAAAAACGCGATATGCGAAGATGTGTCCGCAGTAAAAGCAACAATCGTTGAGAAAATAATAAGTACGTCTATGAACGTTAAAGACACAATTACAAACAATAATTCAGTACAAAATTGTGTTGAAGTGTCTAAAAGGTCCGAGCGAAAAAATTTGTCTCGTGATATTAACCCTTTTCAAAACAATTCAACAGCAATCCTTAATCTGACAATTTCTAATACGGAACTTTCTCCACCTGAAATTCCAGTAAGAAAAAAGTCAGCAAAGAGAAGTTTCAAGGATATACGTCGAAATCAGGCTATTGAAGATATATCGAAACTACAAAGTCAAACTGTCGAAAATATTTCAAATTTATATGGTAAGAATAACAATAGTAGTTCTAATATTCAAAATCAAGATGAGAAAATGTTTTCAAAAATTAAATGTCAAGATGATAACGACATTGCAAAATTAAGTCAAGATATCAACGATGCGCCGAAAATTCACTGTCAGAATATTCAAAATGACACTAATTCAATGGATATTCAAAGACCATCAAGACGAAATATCACAAAATTACAAAATCGGGATATCACGAATCTTTCGAATGTGAATAAGGAAGTTACAAAAGATGTTGAAGACATTATAATAATCGCCGAAAATCGAAATGTTGCTGGTACATCAAAATTACAAAGCCAAAACAAAAGTGTATCGTCGATTCAAGAAGCTTATCATCATACAAATTTGAATTTGCGCAATAAACATGAGGAATCTCTAAAATTTATTTCTAGCAAAAGTCAGTCAAAGAAAGACAAATGCATAATTTCATGATATAATTATATAATAATAAAATAATAACGTAGATATTAATATAATAATATCTATACTACGTTTAAAATATTTTGTAACATAATCTTCATAAGAAATGCTTTAATCTTAAATACATCCGTTTTAGTGTTTTAATTATCTAATTTAATAACCTAATTATGTATTGTTTTTTAATATTAAACTAATATTAAATTTATAAAAACTTTCATAATACATAAATAATTTTTGAATGATTAAAAATAATTAAAACTGATTAAAATGATTAAAATAATTCTCGTAATTAAGCTTTAAGAATACAATCAAACGTATATCACAAATACTAAACTCTTAATCCAGATACAAATCATATGGAACCTTTATATTATACATACATACACACATATATATATATGTATATATATATATATATATATATATATATATAATTTATCAAAATATGTAATATTAACAATTGTAAGGGCGAAAAATTGCAAAAAATATAGCATGTAACTTAAAAATATAGCATGTACCTTTTTGTTGAAAAGACTGGTCAACAAATCTATTCTTCGAGTAATTGTTATTATGTATCAAACATAGGTAGGTTATATATCTTTTGTGTATCAAATCAATCCATATATTAATGGAGTTAAGACCGACAGATTTGTGATTTTTACAAAAATATTTCTCTGTAGAGGCTTGAATCGATAAATTATGTAGTATGTAATTTTTCGTACTCATAAACACATACACAAATTTACAATTTTATTTTATAATTCTATAATTATTTAATAGTTTTAGAGATCTTTATCTATCTTTAATAAGTATTTTAGTTGTGCAATTTTAAATTAGGGAAAACTGTGTGAGATGTATCAATAAAGTAAAAAGAAAAAGTATAAGTAAAAATCTTGGCTGATGGTGATTGATTTTTTTGAATTTTTAATGGGTCTAGTTTTTAATCGACCAGTTAAGGAGCATAATAAGGAAAAGGTAATCATCTTGTTGTGTATGAGTGGAATGCTATTGAACTAATTTAACAGTGACTCAAATCATTAACAGAAACTCAAATCATTAATTGTTTGTGTTTGATTTTCATGCTAAAAGTAGCGATTTACTCACCAATGTTGACTAATTCATTCAGAAATTACCACCAGCCAGTACTTTATTAAATGTCTCACTACGTTTTTGTTTTAATTATAAAATTTAGATTTATATATCTCTATTATTCGATATTAACCGTGATAAAATATTGGTTTATAAATACATTTTATAAGTAGTTTAACAGAAATAACACACATATCCAATCAGAATACATCATAGAGTATTTGCATCTGTGTTTTTATCTACTCTTTATTCAATTCTTACTAACTTACTAAACTCGCTTATTATTCTAGTTATGCATAGCTACATATATTTTTTATAATTTTTATTCATTTAGTACACTCTGTTTCGTAGGTTGTGTCGTCGGAAGACGCGTCGACTGAGGAGAGCATGGAAAATTCCGCGACTGAAATCTCGACCGACTCAGAATTCGAGCACGACGAAGCGACTCCGACACAACATGAGATTCCCGAGATTACCATCAATGATTCTTACGTGCGAAAAACGAGAGGCGCTTATATTGAACCGAAGAAAGTGCAGGTGAAGAGTAAAATGATCTCTTCGATCAATGGCAACCTGACGCGAGATAAAAAACAGCAAGATATTAACGAACAGTTTTTGGGAGATCGTGCCAAGGTGGGATCAAACAAAGAAATAAATTGCAACGTGCCCAGTTCTATCGACACAAATCATTGCACGCCATTGTTGAATCCACGAAAGGGAGATTATCTCCTGAATCGCACTCACTCCACTGGCGGAATCGCTTCGAGACTCTCCTTAGAATTGAAAAAACGTTATTTACTAGGCGGATCAGCATTGGGTGGTTCTGTCATAAAATCAGGTTCAACGTCTAATGTGGATACGAAGTTGAGAAACTTTACTGATGCAATCTCTCAGCATCAAAAGTTACTAAACCCAGCACCGGAGCCTAGCCCTACTATGCAAGCATTTCTTCAAGGTATCTTTATTTTTATGCTTTTATATTTTCAATATTAATTTCCATATTATGTTGTATCTTTAATATTCGAAAACTTTTCAGTGATACGTTAATTAATTACTGAGAAATAAATTTTTTAAAATGATACTTTAATCGTAAAACATTTTTTATACATATGATTGTATTTTTTTTCAGGTACTAGTAAACTGCGAACCAACAATGCACCGCTTTCTCCATTATCACCTACAATTTTATTTTCGCGACAATTATCAATTGATCACTGCCGAAATTCATCGAACGATGTCGCGAAGCCGACAACCTTGATAGAAACATCCAAAACACAACAATTACCTGATTTAGTGAAAGAATCTAGTATTTTGAAATCGAAGACAGCACCCAACATTTGTAGTGAGTCTTCGATGAAAGACGGGAAGTTAATCGACGAACAAGTATTTCTACAGCAAACTAATAACTTGACGAAGAATGTCGTAGAGGATGTAAAAAGCTTGCAAAATACGGAGAAAGTTCTCTCAAACAATGCGGAAGAAAGTAATGGTTTTAGACCGCGTAGTCCTCTCCACGAAACATCCATTGTCGTACCGCAAGTAGACTGGAGCAGGAAGGACAAGGATGTCAGTTCGGGTGATTCTGAGATAGACAGCGATTCCTTATCTTCTTCCGACTCTAATGAAGCAGTTGATAATGATCAACTTGCCATAAATCTTTCGCCACCCAGATTACGAATTCATAGCACCGATGGTGATCTTTTACTGGACGAGGAAGCTGATCGATACAAACATTACGATCCTGATGATGGCCAGACTTTCGAGCCGGATTCTATCGAAGTGTCCTTTCTGCGGGATCGCCGATTATTCGATCCAGATGACAATACTGTTGAAATGGTAAATAATAATATGGAACGATTAGATTTGCGAGATGGCAACAGGAAGAGCAACTGCAGCAGTCCTACTTCCGAAACTTCGGCAATGTCAAACAAACAAGATGATTCCGAAGAGAATGATGTTACCACTGCAGCATTCACGGAGACGGAGTTTTCGGAATGGGCTCGCGATGGGGAGGCTTTGGTCTCTGAGGATCTTCGTGACGTAGAGCTTGATATCGATTCTAGTTTTATCACTGTACGAAGAAATAATGCAAAACTATCTTGTACACCTGCCAAAATCGCTAAAGAGGAAGATACGGAACTCGACCATCTCAAGATCGATCGGGTAATTGATCAGGAGTATCCGAATAATAATACATCAAAACTGTTAGTCAACGGCGAAGATATCAATTACATGGACACAGACAATGAATCACTGTTGGATGACAGCCTTCAAGATGCCTCCAATATCGCGATGCTGAAAAATCGAGGTTACATTGAGTTCGTAAACGTTAAGACGATTCTTTCCAACATTCCTTCAACTAACATGTGCGATCTACCAATCGCTGATGCGCCAATTGCGAGACTCGATTTGGAAAACGATTCGTACGGTGAAGAAGAAGAGGAAGAAGGCTTCAAAGATGCCAATGTGATTGAAATTGATCCAGTTACCATGGAGGATGTGATAGACAAACTAAACGAGCCTATTGTAAGTAAATCGAAACCGGAAATTCCAGAGAAACAAGATGAAGGAAAATGTAAGGAGAACGTAAAGCGGGAGCAATTGGCAGAAGCTTTCAACAAAGAATTACTTCAATCGATGGAAGAAGACAGTTTGTTATTTGTGGAGCCAGCAGAGGATACGACTACCAGCGAAGTCGTCACAGTACTTGCGAGTCCGATCAATCCTCAGGTGTCTATAATTCCTACAGAAACGACAGAGAAATACGAGGAGTCAACCAAGGCGGACTCTAGTAATCCAGACTATCTGGAATACGTAAAGAGATTGCAATCTAGAATCGCAGAGTTTAGCAATGCCAAGGACTCTATTGATGTAAGAAAATCGAGGCGAAAAAACTCGAAAAGTTTGGCGCAGACGCGCACTGCAGAAATGATTGCTGAAGAGATCAAGTGTCAGGAAACGATGACTGTAGATAGCAATGGTGTTAATTCACCGGCAACTTCGAGGAAACTTGAAGAGATTACAAGAGAACGGTCGATGCAAAAGAACCTTATTCAGGATCTTTTAATGGATAAACTCGAGGCCCATAAACAGAAGTCAGCTGAAAAAAAGGCCCGAAGAGCAGCTAGAGTCTCATCTTTTACCACAGCGTTATCACCGATAAAACCATCATTATCTAATGCTTCTTCCGTTGGTAACAAGTTTGTGCCTACTTCTATAATATCGCCAGTGAACAGTCCGACTCACACAACTTCCGGAGAGGCAAATAAATTATTGAATCTTTCGATGTCTTTGTGCCCTCGTGAGCAGATCGATCAAGAAACCAAAGAAAAAATTCCAAAGAAGGCGGACGAAGAGTCGATTACCGCCAGTCTAGAGAATGCTTTTAAGACGCCACTCGCACCACCAAGATTGAAAAGTGAAGAAGCTAGAAGGACCGCTGAAAAGGCTAGACAAGATGCTCGAGAACGGGCTAGAATGAAGAGCGACGAAGACTTAGGCTTAAGTCCCGAAGATAAAATCAAGGAATTAAGAATGAGGGTAACTAGGAGACAACTCTCGATGGACGATACGAAAAAGGATGATACACCGAAGACTGAAAGAGTTAAATCATGCAACTTTAGCGTAATAAATAATTCGGAGCCGAAATTACAAATCAGCAAAAGCACTGACAATATGAAGAACATCGCAAAGAAGATCAATTTCCAGAAACTGCCAGCGGCTAGCGCGAAATCGATGGACGAGTTACTGAATACTGCAGGTCTGTCACTTTCGGACAACAATAGCATGGCAATCAAAAGGGACAAGAAGAAACAGAAGGACTCAGAAAGAAGAAAGAGTATTATACAGGCAGTGTCAGACTTCTTCTTCAAGAAGGAAATAAGCCCATCGCCCAATCAAAAGGATAAGTTATCAATGTTCCGACTAACTTCGAAATCAAAAGGAAAAGTAAGTTTATTATCACAGTTGTTATTATGCGAAGAATTTTGAAAGAAAATTGTATCTAGCATATCGTATTTATGTTAAACGCAGATTGATAAAATTGTTTCATCGAAATGCGACACGAGACCTAAAAGTGTATGCGAGGATATGCTCGTAGGAAATTTTCTTAGTGAAAATCCTCCACCTGTACCGCCGCCACCGCTTAACTATTCTGCATGTACTGCTCAAGTGTCAGGTATGATTGTACAAATATCCTTATTGCTAATTTTGCGAATTTGTTATAACATTTTTTAAGTTACAAAGTATCGATGTGCATCAGCGTTATATGCACATTATACATATTGTGATAAATACATGATTTATGTATTTGGTTTTATTATACGTATCGTAAAATAAAAATTCGTTGAACTGTTTTTTGAGTACTTGAGAATCTATGCGTTTTGTACACTATTTTAAAATCTAATTGTTACGAGGCAAAAAGTAATATGTCTGAACTAGATGATACTATATTTGTATTTCAGATGACAGTTTATCAGATGACGATACCAAAACAACTGCTTTATCAGTGTCGTGCATGCAAAAAGTTACGGCAACTGAAGAATCGTGCAATAGTGTTTCGCGTAAATTGAAGACCGCTAAAAAAGTAGCTAGACAAGCACAGTTAAAGAGGTACATAATGTACTTTCATTATATTTGAATAGAGAGAACGATATGCTAAATCAAGCAGACAAATTTTTTTAGAAAAATATTTTTAAAAAATTTCATAAAAATGAATAAAGTATATTTATATCTATATTAAGTAAACATAAATATACATATATTCTTATATATACATATATAGAAACACAGATTTAATTTAAAAACACTGCTAAATTGAACACATTTTACAGATTAAGGATGGCTCAAGAAATACAAAGGAAATTGGAGGAAACTGAAGTAAAACAAAAGGAATTGGAGAGTCGGGGCGTAAGTGTCGAAAAAGCACTGCGTGGTGAAGGAGGTAATGTAATATTCTTTATGTGTTTATTGGTTCCTTTCTTTAAGTTTTTGATATCTAATCTTAATTATTTTTGTTTTATAGCTTGAAATATAATCTGCTTATATCCGATTATCCATAATGTTCAATCTCTGTATTCTACCAATATTTGATTTATATAGATATTCAGTTTTTAATTAAAAAGTCAAGTAAAAAATAATTGATAAATGCTAATTATTAAATGAATATTTTATTTTATACATATACATGAGTGGAAAAAATATAATCTGAGGTGTAATTTTATTTAGATTCTTCCTATCGTGAAGAAGCTGATTTGCTTAGAGAATGGTTTGATCTTATGAAGGAACGTACGGAACTGCGTAGATATGAGAAAGAACTTCTAGTACGTGCGCAAGAGGTTCAGTTGGAAGATCGTCATGAACGATTGCAACAAGAATTACGTGAACGCTTGGCTGATGATGGTATTATTTTTAATTTTCTAACTTATTGATTTATATATAATATATATAATATTTTATGATAATTAGAATAATCGAACATCATGATAAAACTGCCAATATATATATATATATATATATATATATATATATATATATTATTATTACATTCAAATGATAAAATTGCTAATATATTATATGTTATTATAATATTGTTATTAGCAGCGGAAAATTTTTGAAGTAATTTTTAGATTACAGTATATTTATGTATATCACTATTTTGTAAATTGTAATATAATTTTATAGATGATAAGAAGACCAGTGATGATGTTAAAAAGGAAGGAGAAATCTTAACGGAAATGTTGGAAATAGTAGCAAAGAGAGATTCCTTAATCGCTCTATTGGAGGAAGAACGACAAAGGTGGTGTAAATCATCGTGTTTGACACCTATTAATTCTGCATATACAAATGCATGTTATATCCGTATTTTTAGTATTTTCTTTCCTAAATCGGAGTATTTATCTTATATTGTCACATTATTAATTATCTTATTTGTTTATATTTTCTTAGTTCACATAGCGAAAATATTTATTAATTGTAAGGAGTCATTAACATTTTTTAATTTTTGAAATTTTCACAAACATTTCACGATATTGTTAAACAATGTGCGTATGCTCTCTTCGATATATATATATATATATATATACCATGGTATATATATCTTCGACATATAAACTGTACAACAAATAGTTAACTAAATTTATATTCTGCATAACCTGAATAAGTTATTATTTTAAATGTCTTCACAGTATGTGTGTGTGAGAAAGTGAAATGATAATTTGGTAGGTACAGTACTTTGATTCTTATGGGAAAAAACTGTCTTGTGCTTGTAACTGTCTTGTGCCTAACTAAATTTGTTATTCACTATTTCTCATTTACTTTTGTTCTAAATTATACCCAACTTGGTTGCAATTTAATTATAAATCTTAAAATGTTCTTATTATATTTATTGATGCATCATTTCAAAACAATGTATATATCACATTTTTATGTACAGTTTATAAAAAAAAAAATCGTGAATCTAACATTGCAGCATGCGCACGGTCAAATGTTTTTGAAATTAACATAGAACTTTACATTTGATGCAAAATTTTTATATAGTTAAATGTACATACTGACTTTTATGTGTCTAAATTATTTTTGCACCGAGAAAACAAATGACTAAATAAGATAACGTGCAAACGTGTTTTTGAGATGATTAAAATGTTTATTTCAAATACTTCGATATCTGTAAAATGCACAATTTTTTAATGGCAATATAGGTGTACTTTGTGTGCGTGCGTGCGTGCGTGTGTGTCGCACGTGTAATAATTTTAATATAGACTGTTTATTTTGTAGCTATTTAATATTTATCTTTAATAAAATATAATTTATCTTTGTTCTCGCGGATGTCAAAGGTAAAAACTACATTTTAGTTTATTATTACCATTACTATTTATTACTATAATTTATATATATTTTTTTTAGATAAGTATGATTTTTTTAACAAGAAAAAAATACAAAAAGTTTTATGCAACAGCTATATTCATGTGTTAAAAAAAGAAATAAACTAATGATAGAATGTGTCTATTCTTCGAATCTAAACGTAATCCTTTGACAAAAGCTAGATCAAACATGGATTTTCGAAAAATGATGATTCAGAGCAAAAAAATTTACGTGAATACGTCATACACCACTCCAGCAAGTAATATAGTATTTTTTGCTAATTAATATAAACATAATATTCTTTATTTCTCTTTTAGATATCAGAACGAAGACCGAGACCTCGAAGCTCAAATGCTGGCTAAAGGCCTGAGATTAACACCAATTAAGAAATGTGGTCCTAAATATTCAGTCTAAGGGGTGGGGGGAGGGAGATACGCTTCTGTACATACATTTTCCGCTACAATTTTTATTACACGATAACACCAGAGAGAGAGAGAGAGAGAGATATGCGTATGTGTGTATGTAAATACACACACACACACACATAAAAGATTTGTAAATAGTTTAGGTGGCAAAGGAAGAAGATAGGAGACTCGTATATGCCTAGAATTTCTGCCCATTTTCAATATGTTCAATATTTAATAAACATATCTTTTTTACAAATATAATTAAAAACCTTTATTTTTGACATAAAAATAAACAAAATTTGCTCCATCGATATATAATTTAATTGCATGAGTGACATACGCCGCATTATAATTACAAGCATTGTGTAACGAATTGTAACACGATAAGACTTTATTACAAAATATTAGAAAGGTATACTGGGCGTAAATACGTAACTAGATTTAATTGTAAATTTCCCTGTAAACCCGAAATGAAATCGAATTCGTTTTATTTAAAAAAATGGACCAAACTGTTTTATAATTGTGGCGCAAAAATCGTGGAATATGTGTGACATTTAAAACGTATTATACGCGAGATGTTTTACAATTCAATGTATATAACTTTAGCGATGTGATAGTGCAATCGAATCAACCAAAGGATGCTCCTTAATTAAGTGTATTTATTTGAAATTCGAAAGTGTGGGAAAGCTTTTATGGTTATAGTATTTTGTAGATGAGGAGTAAAGAAAAGCATTTATATTTTACAATTATACTTAACAAAAAAAGTAAATTGTTAAAAATTTTGCTATTGCTATTTTTGCATTATTATCGCTCAAGATGCTGAAAGAATCGAAATAAAAGGTATCTCCATTTCATTATTTAATTATTATTTTATGTTGGTGGTAAAGAAGGAAAATAAGTTGGAGTATAAAGCGAAATTCACGCGAGTAGCGTGTAGAAAAAGTCGAATTTATTACGAACATACAACTCCAGTATAGAACAGTACTATTTTGTCGCTCAAGTCACGTTCCAAATTTTCCCGCGCTTTGCTCTGATTGATCGAAGCGAGGGGGCGGTGTCCACCCTCGTCGGTGATGTAACGCTCGCAGCGCCGATCGCGTTATTCGCGTTCAGTTCAGTCGATGCGAACAGTTAGTGTCGTACGGTTGGCTCTCTTCCAGTTTCGCTCGTCTCCCTCCGCGTCGTCGGCGTAGAGAAGAACCTAGGGAAGAAGAGGACGACGATTTCGCAAAGTTACACGCGCGCGTGGTGCCGACACGACGTGCCTTCCACGCGAACGAGACCGAGTGACTTGTACACCCGGAGAGAAGAGAGTAAATACCGTGAAAAGTGAAGAAGGATGAGTACTCCTGTGAAGAAGGTGCCCATTCATCTGCAGGTGAGTGCATTTTAGCACCTGTAATCTCCCCACTACGCGGTCGCTAGTTTTAGTCGCGCCGGAGAAAAAAGCGTCGATATTTTTATCTGCTCGGGCGACGAGCGAGAAACATGGTGATGCGATCAAAATTGCGATAAACTACCGCTCGATAAAGTTACCCTCCCTGTTCCGAAATCTCGTGTCGCCGGCGAGCTCCAACGAGGTTTTCGCGATCGTGTAAAAATTTTTAAGCAGCGTCATTGAATTTTTCAGAAGAGATCTTCATGTCGATTGAACAAAACTTCGGGATCTTTTATCTTAAATACGTATCTCGAAAGTTTTCGTCATCGAGAATCATTCTTGAGAAGCGAGAAGTTAATTAGAGTAAATGCTGAGAATCGTGTCATTGATTTGCCAAAAGTCGCCGTACTAACGTTGTTGGCTGACTTAATTTTTATCTTGCTTACTCCAATTAAAACTCGAATTAAAGTCACTTTTCAACCTTGCTCGGGCGTGAAACTCGGGCTCTAGAAACTCGCACCGCTTGCGCTCTAAAATTCGATTTCTTCGAAATAGCATGCGTAGTAATTAACTCTATATTATTTTCCAGAATTATAGGTAGATAGATACATATTTGCAGCTCGCGTTTTTAATAAATATCACCTAGAGAGTTAGTACGAGTTGATGAAATTTGTCTCTCGTACGTATGTATTGTAGTAAAAATATATAATTGTCGCTGTGTAGAGAAATTGATAAACCTGCTGATAAGCAATGATGTTTGATAGTCGGTAGCTCGTAGCTAAACAACGACAATCGTGCATTTTTTCATTGATATCGGATTAATAATTGACATAATTTTAATGATAAAGGCCGTTAATCGACACAGGGGATTGAGCTGCTCCCGATGCACGAGAGAACTCTTGCGATACCGTTTATCTTATTGAGGTTATCGTTTGCATATGTGACATAATGTGCGTTTAACCGGACTAACACGGCTGCTAGAGATTATCTCGTCTATTTTTCGAATTTCGCCTATGTGCGTGCATGTTTGTATCTTATTAGATAAGTGATAAAACGTCGACATTAACGCTGGTATGATTTGTTTATGACACTGCACTTCGTTTTGTCATCATTTTTACTAATCAATGAAAAGATGTTTGTAACGCTCGACCTAAATACGATACAATTGTTATGACACATACGGTTTAAGATATCGCACAATTTGCATAAAAATAAATTGCCATCTTTTTTTAATGAGTTTCGGTGTGGAGTTATTTATGTGTCAAATTAATCGAAAAGTTTATTGATTTTTTATATTTATCAAATTTCTTGTATATACGGATTAATTACTATTACATTTTTCTGTTATACGGTGCCACGTATGATTCCAATCGATCTCATACGTTATTATATGAGACGTGAAACTATCATTCTCTGTTGAGACAGCAGAGAGCTAATTTATACTATTGATTTTTTATGGTGATAAGTGTCGAGTATGAAAATTACGAAATTATAAAAAACCGTGACGCCCAGATTTTATTTCATATTAATGATGCATACGTGACGCGTTGAATTTTTAATGATTATTGCTTATAGAATATCATGTTTGCAAAGGATACATACAATGGGCATAAGAAACGTGTCGAGATACGAAAGATAAAGATTGTAATGTCACACATATAATATTTATTTCACAATTTTGTACATAACTATCGCGAGAAACCGATTTAGAAAATGTAGGGCGACATTTGCGGAAGCTATACACTGGCAGGTCTTTCTACGATGTACCAACGTCAATAGGAACAATAAAAAGAAGCCTCGTCATTAAGTGACGTTTATATCGACGGTCTATTGTTAGCTGTCGAGTCTATATTTTGAATTGTATTATTGTGTGACATTGGGATACACATAGGTGCCTAAAATGTGACGCACATAATCTATAGGAAAGAAACGTTACTGTTGTAATCTCATAATTCAGATTTTAGATAGGTAGCTTTTAGCATCTCGTCTTTAATTACTTACTAGTTAACTTACTAGTTAACACCAATTAAAAACAGAAAGCTCTCATCCTCTTTCTCACCGATTCTGCAAACGGAACAATCGCCGTACCGTTAGAATCAAGCGTGTTAGTCCTCAAACACTAACTGTATTTAACTTAACTTTATGCAATATTGTTTATTAGATCAAATATACATTTTTCTTGTCGACTTGGAAATTTCATGATTATTTTACTATAATTAGACGAAAAGCCTCTAACCCATCGTATGCAATATCGTTGTCTTTTTTTTTGTAATTACTCACGGGTTTGAGGAAGAATAAAAGAAATTTGCGCGTGATATCGATAACTTCTTCGACTATACAATGCATACATTTCGAAAAACTTGAGCGGAAAAGTAATTTTCGGTAAGTTGATTGTTGTCAAAAATGAAAAATTCATGTATTTACATCTAACTTCTCTAAATATTAGCTAGAGATAAAGTGAAAAATTTGATCGAAAGAAAGAAATTGCATTAGAAATATGGTGGAAAAGTGAGAGCATCGTAAAAGCTCAAGGATTTCTTATGTGTGATGTAATATAACGAAAAGTGCAACAGGGAAAATCGGCACTACGGCACTGGGACGCGACCAGAAGTGACGCGGGGGCCGGCGCTCCGCGAATCAATAGTTCGTCGACTCGACTCATCGACCTAATGTCAGAGAAACTGCCAGTATTCTCTTTAGCATACGTTTTGCGACATGGGTTTCTAAGGATGTTATTCAAGCGCTAATTGTTTCAGATGACGGTTTTCGCGAGAATAAAAATAAATCGAAGATATCTCTAGAAGATAGAAGATCTCCCCCGCTGTTTTCGACGGTGAGAAACGCGAAGATCCCTTACGAGATAAAGATATCACGACGGAAGCATTGTTGTTCTCCAATCATTCGATATCTTTTTTTTATCTTTAACATCTCACGAGCGGAACGTACGGGATAAACAAAGGCGCGGTTCGCGACGACGCATGAGATATGACGCGATATCTCCACGAAAGATGTACAATTACATGGAAGATGTGTGATTAATGGAAACTGACCTGCTTTCATTCCTCGCGTTACACGTTTATTTCATCAGAGAATACGTTATTTTTAATGTTGAATACAGACTATACTCATTCTATCATAAGATAACTGTTATTATTTTTACCAAGCATTGTAAGAAACCAACACACAACTTGGCGGTTTGCAAGTTACTGTAATCATGAGGTAAAGCAAACAACTCAAAGATTTTTATTCAATCGTTCAATTAATTAAACAATAATTAACTTTATAAACTATTATTTCGTTATCGTTTATAAGAGTTTATAATGAACTTATAAACTACTCTGCTATTGCTTGTAACTTATATCTCTTTTAAGCTAAGCGGTTAATGTTGTCATTTGATTCCCAGTGCAAGGTATTCTGTTATTTTCATGGCTCACTAACATACGTGATCCATTACATGATCCAAATCGACTTTTCTGATCGAACCGTAAAGTCGTTTACCACACCACCTCGAATGGAACATTTTTCTCAACGTTAGGAATTCTAGCACAAAAAATCGGAATTCTATCAATTATTACAATTTATCGTCGTTACTCTAAAAATGTGGTGCTAGCTTACAGAGATGGTCAATTGATAGATTATCGTGATCTCAATGATCGACCAGATTAGAAGATTGACACATATGGCTTTCGAAGCATGTCTCAATACTATTATCCACGGCAATTTTTGTTCACTACTTATCTCGCTCTGTTTCCTCCTTCTCTTTATTCGCGTTCGTCTTTCTTACGAGTTTTATTTAGTTATCGCTAAATATTGTCAAAGCAATCTCTCACGCAAAATCTCTTCTTTACCGTACGTCATTGCGTTTTCACGATGTAATGCGGTGCTAAATTAGACCACTAAGTCGGTCAGTCGAAACACACGTTGCCGGCACCAATTCTGAAATGTAAACGCAATAGAGGAAACCAGGTGTGACTTACGTTCACTGTTTCCGGTGTACATCGTATTTACGAATGTAGAGCAGATCGGCGGCGGATCGTTCGCGACCCCGTTCGCAAAACTTATACAAACTTATACAAGTTAATGGACATAAGCAAGATCGACAACCAACAATAACATTGTCTTTTTCTTTATTTGTAACACAGGTCAATTAAGAAAGAATTAATGCGTACGTAGGGTGCAAATAAATTTTGTTATAAGTTTCTCAGTCTAAACTGGGGGGGGGGGGGGGGGGGAATGTGGGGTACCTCGAATAATATTGTACTTTACGTAGAATTCAGGCAATTTTAATGCCAGTTTTGTACGCATGTGCATCTTCTCGCACGTAGTAAAATACGCTCGTGGGATACGGTCCAAGGACGCTTTCGTCACGACGACGTCCTTGTCGTTTCAAAAAGATCTCTCGTAGGTTCCGTCCGCGCAGTCGTGAGTTAGATGTACGCACGTCCACGTATGGCGTCTCTCAATAAGAAGCTAGACGCAATTACTTGATAGGCGCCGATCGTACGATAATTGACAAGAAGCAGTTTGCCTTGCGTAACTGAATTGAATGTTTCAAACGTAGATTAATTTGCATGTTTACATATTTATAAATGCACTGTGTGTGTGCATTTGAAAAGAATAACGAACGATTCCAAACGAGTTTAGTTTTCTTGAGAAACGCTTAAATGTACAACATTATTTTTGTCCTACTTCGTAATTTTTCGTAAAATTGAGATATTATTGCGTTTATCGTAACATTTCTAATTCACATCAGTGATAAAGATATACCAAGAATTTTAAAGATAGAAACAAACTTGTTAATTATGTACGTCTTTTTACTTTATAAATTTTTAACTATTTCATAATCTTTTGGATACGAGACATTAAATGCATCAGGGTGCGATTATGTATTATTCTATGTCTAAAGTTATTTGGTTGTGTGTCTCGCGCTAATGTTTACCGGGTCAATTTGCATCGCGATAAACTGTGAGAGTTTTATTATTATAGTCACTTGGAATTACCGGTTTATAAACGCAGGAGGTTTCTTATAAAGATAAAAGGTAAAAGACCTCGGCACATAATATTTTTTTATATTTGCCAGACTATTTAAACGTGATTTTTCGCGATCTAAATGAGCATCTTGCGTATATCTGAAAAGTCAACGCATGTCACGACATTATCTTCTGTAATTAAATAAAGTTAAATGAGCGGTACAAATTATAAATGCGAGTTGCAGTTTTTGAAAACCGCGGCTGGTAGCTTTTTCGGTGATAAAGGAAGCGACAAGCCATATAAATATTGCAACGAAGTAACGGAGATTCGCTGAGAGACCGATCTATCTACGTTCTCGCGCCTAGCACCGAAAGTCTAAAAGCGGAATCCAATTCTCAATTTCGCGGAAAACCTTGAAAGATGAAAAGAGAAAGAGAATGACACGTTCTGACACGCCAAATTGCCGTTTGTGATTTAACGGTGAGGAGATATTCGCGATAAGGGATTTTCGCGTACAATTTCGCGTCGATTTGTGTCGACGAATTCGAGACTTATAGACAGGAAGTTGGAATAGTCGGAGATTATTGATTTTAAGCAGGGCCCCTGGTCTGGCTTACTTACGCAACTCATATTTTATGCCGTATTAGTCTCGTTTACAGTGAAATAAAGATAAAATGTACATAATAAACAATAACTTATATATAAAGTATTTTTATGAGAAAAATCTGTATCGTGTTAAGTTGAGAAATTAATTGTATCTAATTAGTTATTTTCTCCATTTTATCGTATGTTTTGATGTATCTTTTTCAGATAAGAATATAAAAGTTGTCTGCTCAAAATTACTTTCTCTTTGTGCTACTAATTTAATACAATTTATTAATTTTCAAATTATGTGGTGTTTTTATGAGATTGAATGGGAAAAAATGTAAAAAAATTTAGGGAAGTTTGTAAGATCAAAATCTGTAATAATGATATATGAAAATTTTATCTACTATATAATTAACAATTTGAGAGAAAGATAGAGAGAGTTTAAGAAAACGAAAAGACAAATATGTTTATCGCATAATTTATCTAGTATCGAGAGAGTTAAGTTTTAGATACTTCATTTTAAGGGTTAATGGGATTTTATCGCTCTTGGGGCACTCCCGCGAAGATTTCACTTAAAAAACACACGATGCCACATACGTGATGTATTTTAAGAGCTTGCTCGCTCAAAATACTCACGCGGCGATTTCTAACACATGAAACGCATATGTCTCGGCCGTTGCTAATACTGCATACTCGAAGATGACAAGGTCTCCGCCTACGTAAAATACATCTGCCGATGATCTCGGCAACAAACCTTTATACATAAAATTCGAAGGTCGAGCATTCGCGTTTCTACATTTCTCTTATAAAGCTTCTCCTACACGTTCCCATTTTATCTTCTGTTCTACATTTAGTTTTACATATCTCAACACGAGATACGTTTGCTGTTGCATCGATTCTATTGAACGTCTTCAGTCGATATACCGAAAATCCTAGACCTAGATCTATCAAAAGGTATATTAATCTGTTTGTGTATATATTAAATTGCCTTCTGACGAAACAATACAGAATCGTTTAGGATCGGTGACATGGAAGGGTGGTTAAAGTTCGCCCAAGAGCGAAGGACACCTCGTGGAGCTCGCCCGGAAGAACTCGTTACCAATGTGACTGGTCCCATGGGGCGCGAAGAGGTCTAGACTAGCTGGCGTTGATGGCGGCAGCCGGGAATTATTCTTTTTTTCCTGACGCCCTCATTCCTTTCGTCACCCTTCCTCTGGGGCCTTTATGTTGTCCCCGCACACGCATGAGGGTGAAAAGCACAAGAACCCTTTAAAGGACGCTTGTCCATGCACCGATGCAACCTGTATCGGTGCATGCGCATCTCTATAATGTTACGTCAATAATGAAACGAAGGATGCAACTGGAAATTGCGTCAGTTATTATCCTTTTGATTTCATACTCATTGACCGTCGAGGTCGTTAATAAAATGACAGTTAAATCTCTCGATGTATTGATTTCTATATTATATATAATTTATTGTATATGTGTTTATTTGTATGTGTGAGAAAAGGAATATCTTGCAAATGTAATCAATTTGTAATTAGACTTTTAATATCTTTATTTTCACATTTGCGTCTTTTGTACGATGTTCGTAAATACGTTACGTTAATTAATATTTTCGCTTGTCAACTGACTTGTATGTTGCTGTAAAAATAAAAAGAAATGTATTTTTTATGTTTCCTTAACAAAGCAGGGATAACTGTTCGCTTATCGGATCATGCACATCGCGTACATGCTCTAAATCCGTATCGCGTACATTGGCGGAAGTGCGTGAACCATCGTTCTCTTATATATCTGATTGATAATACTGTACGTAACGATGTGCATGTACATTAATTGCGTATACCGGATGTTGGAGTCCATGCACGCATTGCGTTATACCAAGGACAGTATTCGGGCGAGTCATGGTCGATAGTATAGAAGAGACTCTGAATCCGTTAAATCGTTCTACAATTATTAAGCTCGTATTTTTAAAACTATTAACTATTATACTTTCGTTAACTAACGCAAATATTATTCTATTCTAGAGCGCGCAGAACAGATTGCTAATTAAAAATGGCAAAGTTGTGAACGATGATGGGATAATCGACAGCGATGTCTACATCGAGGATGGCATCATCAGGTATGCAAATGCGAAATGCATTCTTATCATGCGATGCATAATATTGTATTCCACGTTTATGATCGTGCGAAAGTCACTTTTCGATTTATTAGAGCAAATCGCGAAGCGCGGATCCACACGTTTGTTTCTCGGAGATAACGATGCGATTTTAACTGACGGGATGACAGTAGTATTATGATATATTCACAGCTCACGTGTCTAACTGCCACAAACGAAACGCGATACATTCGTCGTCGCGGTAATTTTATCACGTACACTGAATGAGGTGGCGACAGATAAGGTGGCGTTTATATTCACTTGTAATTTATCAAACAAGCGTGACGTAATCGGTAATCGTTAGATAATCGGTAAACATCGTCCAAATGTTAGTGTGATCGATTTGACTAATCAAATCGGACTTGAGTCAAAAGTTCTTCGAATTGACTGCGAAGAATGAGAAAATTGTTTGACAAAATTTTTCATTTCGCAGGCAAATGGGCCGCAATCTCATTATTCCGGGTGGCACAAGGACTATCGATGCTCGTGGAAGATACGTAATGCCTGGTGGCATAGATCCGCACACGCATTTCGAGTTCGAATTTATGGGAACCAAGTCGATAGATGACTTTTATCAGGGTACGAAAGCCGCTGTCGCTGGCGGTACTACAATGATCATAGATTTTGTAGTCCCACGGAAAGACGAGAGTCTCGTGGAGGCTTATGAGAGATATAGGCAATCGGCGGATCAAAAAGTATGCTGCGATTATGCGCTGCACGTCGCCGTCACATCTTGGAGTCCAAAGGTAAATTTATTCAAATATTTCATAATTTTATTTTTTCTTACATATTATAATAAATATATTGTAATCCAATCAAGTTTAAAACACAAATATCTGCTTCTAATCTGATCAGTAATAATTTTTCTATCAACTATCAACTTATTGCTTTCTAATTATTTTAAGATAAGTTATATCTGATCATCGTACCGATCAATATCCTACTTTTACGACGCGATGCGTCAATCAAGCGCTCATACTGTAAATGCTACGCCAGGTTGTCGTGCTATGTGCATTTTCTATTCTGCCTTTTTTACCCGAAACATGATTACAGCATTTAATATACGAAACCTTTCTAAGAAATAAATTTATTTAGGTTAGATGACTTCTTTCTTTTCTTCGCAAGAAAAGAAAGAAGTCATCTAACCTAAATAAATTACAAAATTTTTCTTTTTGTCAATGAATAAAAAATCCAAGGGTATAATAACCAGTTTGTCGTTTCTAAACAATTTTTGGATTTCTTTCTTTTCTGTTGATCAAAATTGAAGACGATGCTTTAGGACGTTTAGACGCGTTAATTATGTTAATTAAACGTTAATTGACGTAATAACAATTTACATAATTCCAATGTAATGTAAATTTCGGTGTACAAAATGCATTAATCTAATTCTACCATTTGTAATTTCCGATTATTAAAATAGTCGTAATTCAATTTATAAAAATTTTAATTTATTAGATATTGACACTACTTGATATTGGTACTAATTCAGTTACATCAATAGTCTTACTTAATTAAAATTGATTTACTCTTTTTTCCCAGATTATTCTTATCCGTACTACATGGAGATGTGGATAAAGAATTTATTCAGTTAAACTCAGTTCTGTCTCTAGTCTATCTTAACGTGATTTAAATCTTTTATATTCACATAGTTTCAATTACATTCGAAGACAATTGGATCAGTGCGATTCCAAACATAGGAAAACCAACAAATTTATTTTGTAAATAGACAGCTGTTGTGCAGATCTCGTAACCGATCTTGTAACTACGATTGCCGATCACACGGTTGGAATACCGAGCGACGGCGGAGAAAACTATTCGCACGTACTGAGAGCACGATGGAAGAGAATGATTTGCCGTCGAGCCTCCTTATTTGCTGTCGTCTGTCGTACAATCGAAAGGAAACCGTATTCGCGATTCATTATTCATCGGTATTCATTGCCACGTCTGTCTGCAGGTCAAAGAAGACATGGAGACATTGGTGAAGAACCACGGCGTTGGTAGCTTTAAAATGTTTATGGCGTACCGCGACATATTCATGCTCAGAGATCCGGAGCTGATCGAGGCTTTCAAAGCGTGTAAAGAGATTGGTGCCGTCGCTATGGTGCATGCGGAGAACGGTGACCTTATCGCGGAGGTACATACAGCATCATGATAATACTAATATACACACTTCTATCTAAAATCAATTCTGTACTTCACGATACTTCTGATAAATCTTTGCTGATATCTCTCGGAGATTATGAGATTTCTTTTCAACATTGTCAAACTTTATAGTCTTTTCAAGTTTTCTTTAATTCTTTTTTGTAATTTAATCTCCTCTATTGTGTCCAGATTACTTATTAAAAATTTAAAAAGAACATATACACACGCATTCGATACACTATAAATTTAGATCAAATAAATAATAAATTTGTATTTCTCAAATCAGAAAATATAAAAATATTTTTATATATAACTTTCCCAAACTTCTGCTCTTCAAATATCATAATCCTTATATTATAATCTTTTAGTCGACGAATAAAGAAACATAAAGAGAAAGCTAAGTTACAAAACCGCTATGTGACTTGAAAGTTATGTTGGGTTACAGACTCATATCCATATTGTTTGATACAAGATTTTAGTGCAAAATACAATATGCGAGCTCTCTCTATCATCATAAACTTGTTTTAGAATGAAAAGAAATTACTGGCCGCAGGAGTAACTGGCCCGGAAGGCCATGAGATGTCACGCCCCGAAGAGGTCGAAGCGGAGGCTGTGAATAGAGCGTGCGTTATCGCGAATCAGGTAAGCGGAATGCTTCGTAGTGATATCGTTGCTAAAACATTAATAATCTCTTAGTCAGCCTGGTATATTCGTGCTTCGCTATTTTGATGTACCTTACTTCGTCCCGAAAACGTAAGACTTTTCACTATTTTTAAAGTTTTGTTACGGATGTACTTGGCATGCTACCGTAGCGGCATTTAGTTCACGAATGATCATAAATTTCAGTAGATTAGAAACCAGGACGCTGTTTGGCATGTGCCCAACGTCCGAAATTCTCAAGTCGTGCCGAGATCAAATAATATCTATGTCACGCGGGACAGTGCGATAATGGTCATCATCAATTCTTTCCATTCTAGATCTCTGCCTTTTTTATTTTCTTTTTTGTATCTTCTTAAATTTTATCTTTTCCTTTTTTAACTTTATATTCTTCCTACATTCCAACTTTATATACAATTAAAAATATACATATCGCTTTATTTTTTATTCTCTCTCCGGCAACTGAAAACGTGTTTATGCATTATCGTATTTATCGCCGTATTAGTATTAAAATTCTGCATTAGGTCAATTGTCCGCTGTACGTAGTGCATGTGATGAGCCGTAGTGCTGCCGAGCAAGTAGAGGTCGCGCGTAAACGCGGCGTTTGCGTCTTCGGTGAAACGGTAGCAGCTGCAATCGGCACGGATGGTACCAACTACTTACACAAATGTTGGAGACATGCTGCCGGTCATGTTATAAGTCCACCACTTAGACCAGATACGGATATGCCACGAGTACTCGTGAACGAGTTAGCTAAGTGAGTCAAAGCTAGCAGAATGAATTCAGAACGACTTTGACATCGAAGCGAGCTAAAACGTGAATGTATGAAACCATCTGTGTGTGGAATCGTAATACTTAACTCGCAAACACAATTTAAGAACATCGTTAGCAATTACAAGCCAAAACTAGGTAGAGCTAGTACAAATTGCTAGTTGTTGAACAGCGATATTTAAATAGATCCGATTGCATACCTAAATGAATCTCTTGCCAAATATAGTATCTTGTCTTCAAGAATGTCGGAAAACACTTTCGTTTTGAAATCGATGTAATACTCGTATCAACTACTCTTTACTTAAAAGGAATAACGCACGACTGGTCTTTTCCTAAATAAGTAAGTCGAAGTATACTGAAGGAAAAGTTGAATTTGTAGAAAGTACTGAAAAATCTCAGATAAAAAAACTCAATGTTTCTTCACCACTTTATCTTTAATTATCTTTATTCTATCAACTTCGAATTGCGTTCCTCAAAAACAAAAGAAAGCATTGTGCATGCAAGTATATATTTGGCCCAAAGTATCGATTTTACTAAGTTCTCGGTACGCACCACATTGATTATACACCCTCCACACTTTTATCTCACTGATTAACTGAAATAGGTTGCAATTGCAGTAATAGTAATTCAAGTTTCTATATTATCCAGCTAGACGTTTGCGTGACACACGCGCAAATTGCACATTTACGCCGGCCCTTATTTGTCCGTTCTCATACTGAAATTTAATATATTTAATAGTTCTGTCGAAATCCCACTCTCATGCATATTGAAAGTAGTTGATGTTATCTTCGTTCTCTCTTTGCTCTCTTATTTTTAATTATTTACCTATTACGTGCACAAATTCCTCTTACGATTATTTTTATTGGACTTAGCATTACGCATTACATATATAAAAATTTTGTATACAGGTTAATGTAAAAATATTCTATTAAAAACTTTTTTAAAAAGATAATCGAGCACGGCTGAAAAAGATTTGTATCTTTTCAGCTTGTGAATTTTATATCTATAGTATCAATATTTTCTATTACCGATTTAATTAAATATCAATAATTCAATAAAAACTATTATATAAATATTTATATGTAGAATCAAAGATAATAGCAATAATTTTAGTATTGGAGCATTTTGAAATTTTTATCGATTTTTTAAATATAAACTTTTTTCAATTGTAAATTGCTTTGTCTAATCTACATAGAATAGTAGAGAGAATATAGCAGTTATTTCAGTGAGAGGATAAAAATATCGTCTTTAGGTGAATAGTCCGTTGTACATAACGGCCATTTCGAGCAAGTCTGCTGCCGATGTCGTATCGGCGAAGCGATCGGATGGTATCATCGTTTTCGGGGAAACCCTGGCGAGCACTATCGGTATCGATGGTAGCGAGCAATATAGCAAAGACATGGAGAAAGCAAGGCGTTTTATTACTAACCCTCCATTGCGGCCTGATCCAACGACACCTGCCTATCTAACAGAACACCTGGCCCAGTAAGTAGAATCCCCTTTATAATGGTTGGGTTGACCCTTTTTGGGGCATCATTTAATTGAATTATTTTTATTTTATTACAAAAGCTATAGATACTTAAATTTTTAAAAGATATTTATTTCCAATTAATAAAACAACAAATTGGGAATGGGAAGAAGATTTTGGTATATCGTGTATATCATTAGATACATACATCAGTATATACACATGTCAGTTTTCTTTCTATTTATACGGCCATATCTATTGAATTATTCATTTCTTTAAAGACATCTCTTTCCGATTAAGAATGTGTTGCATTATTTCGCTCAAACGTTCGTGGCAATAAATTGTAATAACAAAATGATGAGAATGACATAAGCGTAACTCTTGGTCCGGATATTAATAGCTACAACGTAGGAAGTTGCTTGCATAATACAGTGCATTAATGTTGATTAAATAAACGAAGGAAGAAAAACTGCTGGTTTAACGACTATGATTGACCGATTACTCTTCCTCAATTTTTAATCATAGGCATTTGACACTTGCTATTTAATTTTGTATTATTAGTTTTGATTACTTTAGCTTATTCGATGTCAAGGTAACCACTTAACATTTGGTTTTCCTTCCGGAAATTCAATCTTTAGACGTACTAACATGACCATTTTTCAGAGATAATCTTCAAGTTATTGGTAGCGACAATTGCACGTTCAATACGGAACAGAAAGCTCTGGGTAAAGACGATTTTACGAAGATTCCCAATGGCGTGAATGGTGTGGAAGACAGGATGACAGTGCTCTGGGAGAAGGGTGTACACGCTGGCATAATGGATCCTATGCGATTCGTTGCCGTCACCAGCACGAACGCTGCCAAAATCTTCAACCTCTATCCTCGAAAAGGTGTTATAGCTGTCGGCTCGGACGCCGACATTGTCGTCTGGGATCCCAACAGGAAACATACCATTTCCGCCCAGACCCATGTCCAGGCCGTTGACTTCAACATCTTCGAGGCAAGTTGATTGAGTCATCCGCTTTCGACGAGAAACGACAGTTGTGGTATTATGCATAGTGTGCATTACAATTAGATAATTATTTTCGTCGCGAGATACATGATAATCTGAAGTCTATAATTTTCATTGTGTCGTATAATTCTTTAAAAAAAAAGTGAATTATTGAAATATGATTGCATTACAACAATAAAGATATCTCACGCGGGCTATAGTTTGATTATTTAATTAACATTCGATTATTAATACAGGGCATGGAAGTGACTGGCGTACCTGAATACGTGATTGTCAGTGGACGCGTATGCGTGGATGAATGTGAGCTCAAAGCTGTTCATGGCTTCGGAAAATATGTAAACACAGATTCATTCGGCGCCTACGTCTACGACATGATAAATGACAAAGAAAAAGTATGATATATCGATTTTGTTTCTATTTTTTCCCCCTTTGCTTTCTGTCATTACTTTTTATATGTATGTTGTCTTTAAATAATAATATTAAACTATATACTTTTTTATTAAATTTGAAATTATTTAAAATTTGATTAGAAATAAAATAAAATATTAATCAAGATTTTGTTATTGAAATTTGACATTATATTGCAACTGCGTTGCAGAGACCACGTGGAGTCGCACGAACCGAAGCGGAAGCGAAGAGACATGCCGAAGAAGATGCCGCGATTGCGAAGGCTAAGGAAGAAGCGAAAGCAGCAGCGGCAGCTGCGGCTCGAGCCAATCAGAACGGTTCGATTCATGATAGCCCAAAGATAAAATTACAATCTATTACTTGTGTACCTACTTTACCAGAATCCGCCGTGGTGACACCATCTACGAAAGGCCCAAGACTCGAAGGGCAGAGAAATCTACAAGATTCTACTTTCTCTATCAGCGGTGAGTCTTACTATAAATTATTTTTTGAATTTTCAAACACATGACATATTTTTTTGGTGATCTCGTACTAATAAAGGGTAATCCTAAATTATCTGCGCTTAATATTGTTAGCTATCAATCGTGAAAAATATATTCTGTCTTTCATTTGTTTCATTCTTCATATTGTGAGAAGCGCATTTTTCTTACAGAGGATGTCGAAGAAGCACGAAGGGCATGCATTCGCGTAAATAATCCACCGGGTGGGCGCAGTGCGGGAGGCTTTTGGTAATTTTACAAAAAAAGAACATCAAGCTTTATGTCTAAGGATCACATAATGCGAGAACTGAATGGGATTTTATTTCTTTTTTCCTCCCTCCTTTATCATACTCCTTTCATAATCCACGTGCACACTTTCTTTGTTTCAAAGAGTATCAATCAGTTTTCATGTTTGTTACTCATTACACTAAGTCGTTTTCACATTGTATTCCCATCAATCAAGGTCTATTCCATCGAAAAAGGATACGGAAGTTACTGGCCAATAGGTTGTACATTCATATCCATTAATCGTTCAATTTTTGCTTCATTGCTGTACCATTAGCATGTTCTATTGAATCTTAATCCATTTTCTAATTTCTATATTTAGAAATTATTTTCTTCGATTTTTTGACGACATTACGTTAATAGATTTTCTTTCAGATCACTTTCGTTATTTTTACTTCAAGATTTATTTATTGTTGCACACGTAAAAGTGTGCGTATATAATTTATGTTATGTCATTATGTATAGATTACAAGATATGTATTTACATCTGAGTAAAATTCCATATTAGACGAAATATTTTTTAAACAAAAACTTTTATAAGATGTAAAAAAGTTGATATTTTAGAATTATATACGTATATATTACGTAGAATTTATTTCTGTACGATTAATTATCACAATCATTAAGAACAAACTCTAAAAATTCCAAACTAAAAAGAAACCATTTGTTATATATAAGTTTCAATATAGAAGATAAAGTAATTTGTGTCTCTTTTCTTATAATTTTTATAATCTATTATAATT
This sequence comes from Crematogaster levior, assembly GCA_901521435.1. Taxonomy (NCBI): domain Eukaryota; kingdom Metazoa; phylum Arthropoda; class Insecta; order Hymenoptera; family Formicidae; genus Crematogaster; species Crematogaster levior. The sequence continues at coordinate 1,548,164 of CABEGB010000703.1, read as the reverse complement.
TTTTCAAAGAATTTATAATGATCAGAATGAGATATCTTGTGAATAAAATCAGGTGTGATGTTCAGTCACAATTATCACATTATTATTAATAAGAGTTGCTTATTTATTGTCCATAATAGGTTATAGGTTATATTCAGAAATCACATTCAGGTACATTATAATACTAGAAATATAATACTATAGTATTATACGTGACATTTATACTATACAACTTTTATATTATAATGTATTCGAGTGTAATTTTTGAACGTAATGAGGAAAATTTGTATTTGAAAACAGTTGCGCGGCTCAAAGAAATATAGAAAGACTTAGTATTTTATGTTACATGTACATTGAGCCAACGATAAAAAGTTATGTTTATTTATGTGAAATGTTACATAAATATATTTATATGTATATGGATCAGTTGCACTTTGTGGTATAATTATATGTATGCTTGTATTTAATAGAAAAGTCATTGGAATTTTATTTCAATTTATTTAATTTTAATAGCAATTAATATCTGTTGCGTGTGTACGAAATATACTAAGTCAAGACTAAAGACTTTCCCTCAATACAATTATCATTAAAAGCTATAAGTTGAACATGACATATTTTGCTTATGTAGTGAAGTAAGAAACATATTTATTTCGATTCAATTTGTCATTTATTTTTGCAACAAAGCATAAACGTTAATATTACTTTGCACAAAATAAGAAGATATTTCAGATTAATTAGATCGTAAAATGTATATATAAAAGTGCAGTTTTAGTGTATCGCAGAAGTTTTATGTGTTTTATCGGAAGTTTTCTAAAAATGTTAAGGTTGAACAATGTTGCATTCAAATCGATTGCGATCAATTAATATTCTTTATTCGTTATTCATTACAATCAACGTAAGTGTGCTATAAGTCGTCAACATAAGTGTGTATAAGCCGAAGGAATCTTGTCATTCGTATTAATTACCTTTTTACGATCACATAAATTTGTATTTGTTGTAAGGTTCTAAAGGTACACCAAAGGAAAGTAATTCTAGGTCGAACAATGATTTATACTTTGATAAATAATGAAAATATCAATTATCAGTGAATTAAGATTTTCCGTTTAGTATGTAGATGTATGTAAATGCTATCGTCAAAAGCTTAGGCAATGCTAATACTGATTCTCTGCTTTCACTGCATCCGCGCGAGCACACGATATAAGACGCACAAATTTTTATTCGCTCATATCATCACTATAATAATATAAGATTATTACGATAAGAGCAAAATAAGAAATCCATGTTATATAAGTATATTCGTTAATTATAAGAATTTTTCTAATTTAAGAGACACTCATTCACAAAATCACTTTCTCATAATGTTATTAATCATTTCATATGTCATCCAAGTTATCCAACATTCCAATTTGTAGGAATCTATCTGTTTTTATACCTAAAATATTCAGCACTACTTTCCTTTACCAATTTAACTCTTTCTGATATTTTATCCAAGATTTTAACACTAATTGAAAATACTGTATTACTACTGAATTTTCTTTGTTATAATAATGATAAAAAGAATGACAAGGATAATAAATAGTAATCACATAATCGTCATCATTACGTAACAAGTATTAATTGTAATCATTCATGTGTAAAAGAATCGTTAGTCTTACGACTAGAGTTATGCAAGTCAAAGTATGAAAGACCAAAGCAACATTAGAGATCAAAAATTTTCTATATAATAATAAATTTTCTATCGAAATTCTCTAGACATTTCTAGACATCTCTATACTAATGATAATCCAGATGTGACGTACGTTTATTTGAAACAATAACGAGTTACGAGTTTTGTGTAGCTTGTGTGTGTAATTTCTCTAGAAGTTGCATCGACACAAATTTTTGCATAAAGTTTTTATTTCTTAATAAATTTAGAATCGTTTTGACAGAGACTGAATACTTTTGAGAAAGATTTACATTTTTTTTTTAATTTATTTAATAACAATTTTAATAACAAATTTATTTAAAGCATTACAAGCAATGAAGATAGCGAATTATAAGACAATTATTGATTCATAAAATATCTTATATAACACAAAAATATTTTAACGTGTTGTTATCAATTAAACAGAAAGTTATTATTATATTTTGCATAATGATGTTGATATAACACACATTGGTATGCCATTGTCGAAGATTAAGTTATCACTGTTGGATATATATATATATATATATTATTGTTGGTATATATATATATATCTACAGTAACATTTATTTATTTAAATGGCATATGTAAGAGTGCTTTTAAAGACAAATAGCATATTATAATTGTGTTCACGTTATGTGACCTCGTGTCGAGTATTCAAAAAGAAAATGTATAGTTTATCGACATAAATGACACATCTAGAGTATCTTATTTATGTCTGTTATGATGTATGTGATCGCTTTAAATAAATATAAACACAAGTACACATAATCCTTTCCTTAGCGATCTTATAGACAGACCTTATATACAGACAGTATAGTAATATACTGTATTACTATATAGATCTATTTTATATGTATATATATCACATATCATAACGTAAAAAAAGACAGAACACAGGTATGTAAAAGAGATGCATTTGACTGATTGTTATTGTCCTTTTCATTAATCAACGATTTAATTAACAATTTATTTTGAAGATAAATTGATACTCATATACTTATATCATACATATTGTGGTTAAATTTTTTAATTGCTACCTTCTAATATCATTATTGCATTTGATTACAGTATACTTCCTTTGCAAAACTTAAATAACATTTAAATTTAACTTAAAGTGCTTAACATGCTGCTGTCGAGTACTAAAGTGTGTATTCAATTGAATTCTCGATTCAAACAACGCTCTGGGAAACAACTTATACCTTCTCTATCTCTTTCTAAGAGTAAGTTCGTTAAAATATAGTGGATATATTGCTCGCAAAAAAGAACAGCAGCTAATTCATTGTATATAATACATGCTTGCTAGCTTATTAAAAACTTTTGATGCGATATGACTTTAATTCGTAATAAATAATTATCACAATACGCAAGATAAAATAAAATAATTCAATAATTTTTCGATAGAATTTTACACTTTGGTACTTTCCTATAGAATTACGAAAAAATATGCATTGTTGTATTTTATCTTCCATTTTTCTAAATTCACAATTCTCGTGTAACAATAAAGCGCTCGCACATGTCGCTTCGACATTTGCATCATTCCTGTAGTATTCCGGTTCGAGATATAAGGAACAGTATGATTCACTGTCCGACCTTATCTTTATCATTTTATTTTTCCGCTCTTTGACGCGCCTTTTCTAAAATTTGCTTGAGTTCTGACGATCGGGCAGTTTTGTACTGAAAAAAATTCGAAAAATACTGTAAACTTTATAAAATTTTGTTATTAAAGTGTACTTACCTCACATTCGTTTTTCGCTAAAGTTAATTGTCCGTTAAGCCTGCTTCCCTCGGACAAACCGCATAATTGCTCCAATCGTCGTCGCGGTAAATTGAACAATTCCATACCGTTCGTATTTTCCAATTGTTTGCAAATTCTACAAATAAAATATACTTGTATATGTTAAATGATGATCAGTTCAGTTACTCATACGAAGATCATATACACTCAATGTACTTTTGCGAGAATCCTTTGGCGGCTAACCAAGTTTGAACTTCCTGAGGGGTCGAGTGTTGATTCAACCAAATTTCCTGTGTGTTGTCATTGTTGTCAGGGGCATTCGCTTTCTTCTCTCGAAATATCCTCAGAACGAACTTAAGTTCTTTTTGAACTTCTTCTTGATTTCTTGAGATGCCTTTTAGAAGTAAGAATGTGCCACACGAATTCAATGATAATTACTAATTGTAAAAATTTTCACTTACATTTAAATAATCCATCTTATTGCAAGTAAAGTCAAGTTTCAACAAATACAAGATGGATTAATAAGATAAAATAACTATTAATATCTGAAGTTAGTATTTACCATTGAAGAATTTGCTACTTTTGGTAATTTCCGCTTTATTAAATGTAAAAGTTGTTGATGACACAGATTTTTGGGTTTGAAGCAGTGGGGTAGATTCTATTGGCGTCGGCGGTGGCGGTGGAGGCGGTGGAGGCGTTGGAGGTATCATCGATGAATCTAATAGCGGTACAGGTGATGCTGGTGCTGATTTCGGGGAGGATGATACTGATGCTGGTTTTAATGGAGATAACATTGGAGCTGATTTCAATACAGATAATGTTGGTGCTGACTTCGATGTGGATAATTTTGGTGCTGATTCCGATGCAGGTAGTGTTGGCGTTGATTTCGATGCGGATTGCTCTGGTGGTAATGGCGGTTCAGGCGGTGAAACTGGCTCGTCTGTAATACTAGATATTACATCTAGTATTATATCGCGAGGTGGTGAATGCACTTCCACGATGCTTTGTTGCGTATTAAGCTTTCCGTTCGATCGAGAGATACTCTCGATGGAAGAAGTGCTAGATCTACTGCTATTACTGATGTTTCCGTTGTACGAACAAATGTCGTCTGTAAAACAATTATGCATAAATTAATTTGCATAAATAAAATTGTCCTTGATAAGAGATGATAAATTATTTATTACACGAATATTTGATTCGTTTACGGATAAATCATAATGCATGTCAATAGACGAACTTAAAATACATAGGCTATAACTTACCCCAAAGCTTTCACACTATACACAGTTTTATATTGGACGAACACTAAGCATATATAATTTAAGCATTATATAATAATATCTTAGATATAAAATTTAATTTCTACCATTATCGCCGAGATGGTAAATCGCCGTTCGACATATACCTATGCATGGTTTTTACGCAAGTGTTTCTGATCATTACATTAAATAAAGTATCTTTGTATAAAATATAACAAAAAACGACACACTATAATTACATTTAATTATCGATTCGCAGGAGACAAGAGAAATGACAGGGACGATTCCTTGCACGAATAGAATGTTTATTAATAATAAGTGATGTACACATAAAAAAATTACAGTATAATGAAATATACTGATGAATCGCATTCTCGGCCCAAGGACACATATATAAATACCAAACTAATACTTCGGTCACGAAATAAAGACAGAAGCGCGTAGTTATTATTTACTTTTTATACCTTTATATGATACATTGTATAAATCTTTATGAAAAATATCGCATTTCCGTATTGTAAAGAGCGTTTCATCAATATGATTACGATATAACATCACAATCTAACAATAAATAAAGGAATATGAAGAGAATGTATCTGTAACAGAAAAAGAATAACAAGAGCTTGTACTGCTTGTCCACGTTTATTATATTGCTCATTGACTTTTTGGTCGACTAGTTATTATCTTGTTTAAGTCAACATTTTGATATGTAGGTTTAAATGACAATAAATAATGCAAGTCACAAAAAATAATAATATCATTTCAATAAAATCAATTCCATGTTTTATGCTTGTACTTTTCTGTTTTTTTTCGACAGTAAAAATTTACAGTTAGAAATATATCAAGAGAAACTTAGATTTCTTATTGCAGTGAAATTGATACATAATAATCATAGAGACTGATTACAAGAGATCTAGTTCGCCAAATGTCTCGTATTTTTATATATTTCTCATATTTTTTGTATCTCTTTTCTCTTTGTTTTTTATAACTCTCTTTTTCCTCGTATTCCCTTCGTTTGTTACACGAGCTTATTTACACTGATACATACAAAATGCATGCAACAATGACACGTACAAGCAAGATCGGCAAAAAGATTTGCTACGCCAATAAAAGCTATTGATAAAACGGAGAGATGAATGTGAAAACGTATCATTACGTATATTAGAAAAGCTGTTTTTTTTTCTTTACATGCACATTCTTTCAAACGACTTATCAAGAGCTTTTATCGAAATCGTAGATTTTTTCTCACAATAAAACCCCAGTAAGGACAAAGGACAAACACAGTATATAATTTTTATACATATATAATTTTAACGAAAATATAAGGTAGATATTATCATCCCAATTAATTTAACCGTTTATATATAAATATGATATTTATATCGTTTATATTCTGAATAACTTGCATTGCTTTATTAGTATAAATTCTTTATAACGGAAGAAAATATCTGATTTTAGCGGGTCTAACGATATTGTAACATTTTCACGCATAAAGTATATGTATGTATTTAATATGTATATGGATTCTTCTTTCTGTCGTTATAAACTACATAGCTAAATTTGGTTAGTCGATAAATACAGAAGATAATATGTCTGTGACGATACGATCGATTATCAGAAATATAGCATTAGAAACTAGTTGGTAACTCTCAACCACGTTAAATGCTGGATGACTGTCATTATACAATTTATTTTTCATTTAATTAAGCGCGTTACGAAATTCGTAATTCAATGAAATGCTTTTATATGTGGTTGATAGTCACTGCTACCGAATAGCTAATAGATTTCATTATTAAACGCTTATTAATTAATCACACCAAACATGGTTCCAAAATCTTAACTTTTATACAAAGTGTCTGACAATGTCATATTGCGTTGGTTCCCCTCAATATCTCTGCTATATCGCCATTGCGCTTTCACTATCATTAATCAAAATGTTTGTGTTTTTGATAACGATACATCCGTGATAATAAAAAGTCAACAAAATAATCACTCTATGTATTTGAGAAATATAAATTATTATGAGAAATATAAATTATTATAGTAATTAAATTGTGTATAAAATGAATTATTACTTGATGCATTTAGAATCCTTTTTTATAACTCTTTCAATAGTGATCGTACAAATTACTGCAGTGTTGTGGACCAAACAAAAATAGACAATGGCCTTGTAAAGCAAGGATACAAGAGCAACACACATATATTTATGTATATAAAAAGGCAGAATTTGCCGAAGTTGTCGATGTATACTCTATGTATACGATACATATAATAATTGCTATGCGAAGAACCACGCCCCGTTGCAATCGTATGAATGGCTCACACAGTCTACACTCATATATATATATACACGTTTTTAAAAAATTGTCAGATATTCCTTCACGAGGGTGTTGATTGAAATTGGACGAAGATCTAATTAATTATGCTACAGTCCATTTACAATTTAACATGATGCACCCTCTCTTATCTCGATGTATATTAGTTGGATTTTATTGGATTCAATAATATCGACTTTATTTAATGTCACGATTATGTTAATCAAGACAACATCTTTAGATTTTGGAAGACATTTCATTGTTGCTAAAAAAATCTTATTTATATTTATATAAAAGGCGATAAAAGCTGAAATTTATAGCTTGATACCTTTCTAATTCTTAGACATTGCTCAAATTTGGATAAAAAAGAAGACATACAATTGCGAGTTGGATAAATGGACTTAAAAATATCGAAATTCACCTTTTTTCCCAAGTCTTTCCTTTCTCACCCAATCAGCAGGAGCTGGCGGTGGAATCGCATGTGTTCGGTGTGTGTTTTCCGGACCTGGACTAGTGCTGGTTCTTTCAATTTCTGAATCCTATAACACACAATCAATTCTATTATATATACATACACGTATATGTAATACATACAGGTATAAATTCTATAAATATTCTCATAAAATTTATAATTCTTATAAAATTTAAAATTAATTCAATAATCCACATAATTCTTAATTGTACTTTAAAGAGTGAATCTAAAGCCCTGTCTTTCACAATGTGGAAAACACTGCAACGTGTTCCAACTTGTATGCATATTGACAACAATTCATATTGTTATCTAATTATACATTATGTTACTACATAACAATCTAACATAATTATATTCCTACTTTTGCGTGCAACTACCTACAAACATGCACATATTAACATCTGTCGTATTGTTTATAATTATTGATCGACAAGATGTCTGAAGATGTATTCACCTCTTAATGACTCTCACCTCATAATTATAGCCGTGTCCTTGCCTTGGATATCTGCTGGTGTATAGAGGATTGTTAAAGACGTCATTGTCAGTAGAATGAGTAGCGGGATTGTGCGGTGTAACGATAGTGTGCGGCACGTGAGCGACCTGTCCTCGAGAGTTTCTCGCTTTCCACCATTTCCTACTATCGTCAAGAATCTCCAAATATTCGCCTCTGACCACCGTAAGTTCTTTGTCGTTGTTCGCTGTTCGTGGATAAGTAACTTGCACGATTTTGGCGTGGCGCGCTACCAATTCATCCAGCCAAGCCTCCTGCGCTCTCTCTATACCAGTGGCTGCTCTGGGAGCTCTCTCGATCGAGTCCACGGAAATATCACTATGCGCCCTGGTTTGATCTACTCTCTCCTCGCGGCCATACAATTCCGAGCTCGGTCCATAATTTCTGTCGAAGTATTCGTTACCACCACGCTCCTCCCGGCTCTCGTACTCGAGATAATCGCTGCTGTAATGCGATTCATCCACATCGCGGTGATTGTAATAAGGATCATTTTGTTGTTCTGGTAACTCGTCCCTCTTTTGTTTATCCGCGTTCAATAAGGAAGCCAAATGATCATGATCCCTGTCCTCGGGAATGGGATATTCTGGTGACCAACCATCCATGAAGATCGGATGATATGGCGGCACGTGTCCTTTCCATTGATCGCGCGGTATCAGCCACGTGTCGCCCAACGAATGCCAGAGCTCGGTTTCTTTGCTAGTGACGCAGTTTATCAGCAGATTGACCGCTTCTCGCGTGAGAAGCGGCGACACTACTTTACTAGGTAAATTCGGATCGTAATTAGTATCGTGAGAGGCGTCTACGATGAGCGCGAGTGGCGTAAAGAGAAAGTGTACGAGTTCCGGCGCGTTAGGATCGTGGATATGCGCTTTGAGTTTGGCCAATAAATTGAACGAAAGCTTGAACTTTTGGAAGATATCAATGAACTCCATTTCGGGCGGCGGCTTTGCTCTCATCGTTAGCATACCGTCGCCGAGATTTCTCTTCTTTGACTTTCGATTACGTCGTCGGCGCTCTAGCTCCCGAGACGCGGCAGCTGCATGCTGCAAACGCGCGATGAACTTTTCGATGTCATCGAAGCAGTGATTCAGGATCGTCACATCACGCTCATACTTCTCCGATGATGTTGACGACACCTCATCGTTGTTCTCCTCTCGAGACATGTCATTCTGCCCGTCTGCTATGTTAAATTCACACACAAAATATTCAATATATAATACTAATATTATATTATAATTACCTATTCGAGAACTATGCAGAACTTCGATTACACTAAATTGAGCACAAACATTATTGTGATTTTTCAACTTAAGCTTATTCCATTGAGTTTCAAATAATAAATAATTAATGTGTTTCAAATAAAATTTGTTTAAACATTATTTTCAATAATAGAAAATATTTCTACTTTTTTAACACGATTGCATACTCACCATTTGCCGCGTTGAAAGCAGACACCTGCTCCCTGACGTTAACGCCGTTCAAAGGTGGTTCTGGGGGCGGTAAGGCAGGTGGTGGTGGAATATGCCCTCTAGGACCCCGAGGCGAGCCACCCGTGACCAGTTTTCCCATTTGCAGCATTTTCAAATCCTCGACAAGATCCTGCGCCGATACACTCTGACATTGGAATATGTGCATTTCCGCTCGCTGACCAGAACCACTATCGTCAGCTACCGTGAACACCAAAATGTTGTTGTACATCTCCATGGGATCTCTCGACGTAAATGCTGTCGGTTCTTGTATCAAGGAGGCTGGAAACCGCTCCATAATGGCCTAAAATGATCAATCGTATATATTATATTATTAGGTAGAATTAAAATCGTCAACTGTACACGCGGTAATTTTGCAGACAATCTACTTTCTCGCATGACATGGTAAATCGACACATTGATCCATTGATATAAATTGTATGGATAATTCTTAAGCAATTATTTTCATTTACTATATCATGTTATTATAGCCTCGAAGAGTGTAGCAATTCTTTAGCTCGAAGGATCGAAGATGCGACAAAATATATGGACTTAATTAAAAGCGTTAAGTTCCGTAAACATGTTTTCCAGATGCCCATGTATTTATGGTAGAATCTGTATGGTGTAAAAGAGAAAAATTACCCCTGTTTCGTTATCCATGATAAGGACCCAGTTTCGCTCAAGACGAAGCTGCATTTTTTGACTCCAAATGCCGTTGCTTTTCTCCAGTTGTAGAAGACGACGCATACCATCCGCCGGATAAACAATACCGGTTTCCTTCGTGACGGTGAACGTGGCCAAGTGTTCCATCATATACGTCGGCTCCGAGCTGCTGGCACGACCGCCAGAAGTACTCGACGGTCCACTGGAACCGCCATCTGAAATGTGAGATTCGCTTTTAATTAACTCATAAAATTTTTCTTTCGACATTTCTCATTTGTTTATTATAAGATATTTATCATAAGATAATATAAAGTATCACTTCAATTTTCTTTCAATTCTTTAATTAATTTGCAATTTCATAAAATTTATTCTTTTTCAATATTTTTCTAATTTTTTTATTTCAAAAATGCGCAATGACATTTAAATTTGCTCAATTTGTTATTCTGTTCAGTTTTGTGGAATTTGTATGTAGTGCGTTTTCATCTTTATCTTCTCCGAGAAAAAGATTCGTGATAATCAGATTTAATTGGCAGACAAACGGTACATTAGCGAATAATAATTTATTTCAAAATGTAATTAACTTGTTAATTCCACGGTATAATGCAAATGAGCAGGTTGCTCACCTTTGTTGTAAGCGGGGCTGTGACCACTGTTATAGTACGGCATGGTAACCAGGATGTAGCGCGTTGATTGTAACTGAAACAGAGGAGTCGAAGTTCCCATTACGAATCGCTAAAAGAGGCTTTGAATTATGTGTCAGGTAGTAATTTCGTTACGGACGAGTAAGGGCGTACGAAAATCTTAATTGGCCTTCGGAGCTCGCGTTCGCAAGGTTCCGTTTAATTTATGCTTTCTCGGTTTCGTCGTCTTTTCATTTTGGATCGTGCAGTCGAGTAAGAATACTGTTGTGTTGCCAGGCGCAGAGTAGATGGGTTCAATAACTTAATGACAACAACCAACGTGTCGATACTTGCACGTCGCATGTCGCCATATATCCGGCTATCGGGTCAGCAGTGCCATACTTGGTGCTCAAGAAAGTTAGCAGAAAGCAGCAGTCCCTTTACCTCCCGCCAAAGTGAAATTCCAATGAATTTAATTCGTTTGCCAGACATGTCTGGAATTCCTCTTCTTCTTCCTTTTTCTCCTCCTCCTCCTCCTCCTGGTTTACTAAACTTCATTTTCGAAGGTGAAACCTCATGAACTTACGCTCATGGAACTAATCGTTCGCCATTCGTTCGAACACTCCCCGTTTAACTCGCACGGCCTCACTTTTCACTTCCTTCTATACCTGTTTCATAGTTGTGTAAACGTGATTCTTATGCGATTAACGTGTCTTAAGATATCCTAAACATTTAGATTTTTTAACATGACATTTTACGTAATATGTTATCTCTGTTTATTGGAAATAATCTATATGATTGTGATTTAATTATCAGTTGAAGTATAATTTCTAGGTAGCTTACTCAATCTTTTAAATATTTTATATCAAATGTTATATATAAATTATTTTTATATAAATATCAATTATAAATATCAAATTATCTATGAAATGTCTATGAAAAAATTAATTAAAATAAAAATAATTCATGTGCATTTAATACGATTGTAAGGAAGAATATTTTGTTAAAATTTTGTGTATGGCATAAGTAATTTCAAATTGTGACGTGGTAGTTGTAGCAATATTTTTCTTCTTCATTTTCTCTAATGGAAAGATTTATCTATTTATCATTGATCATATAAATTGATGCGTCATAGAATCTACACGCTCGTCGCTGGATCATTCCCAATAGAAGAGAAACTGAGATGACAATTCGTTTTTACATAGCTATGTGCGAAGAATGTGAAACTCTGAATTTGTTCCAAGAGAAATTCTTCCATAATTATTTTCCTGGTGTTAACTACATATGCAAACATGTAATTACTTGAAAAATATTCAAAGAATGAAAAAAAGAAGAATGCAAATATATAAATCCAAATTTATCGATTTTGACGTATGTATAATGTGTATATGTATAATAAAAATTTATATCAAGTAAATATGTGGATTTTGTCGTCACATTAGTGTTAAATCAAGGTTGTACGCATTCTAATTCTATTTAAATACTAAACGAGTCTTGATATTATGTAGAATGTAAATACTTATTCAATGAGTCTCGTAAATAAGTTCAGCAACTGTGAGTTGTCAATCACATTTGTGTAACTGCATAACGATTAATCGCTCTTTCATTACGCTAGTCACATTAATGAGTTTACGTGAATGTAGACTCGTTGATGAAAAATTATGCATTTCCTACGATATTATGAGATTCATTTTATACGTAAAGAAATCTCAAACAGAAGAATTATAAAAGATATTAAATAATATAAGATACTTAAAACTTTTGAAATTTCTCGAGAAATAATTTGCAACGTTGAGTAAACTAATTACAATTGAAATAAAATAAAAATAATTGTGATTTATATTATTATATATATTTATATTAAAAAATTTTGACTTTACAACAATGTTTTATGCGAATGGTAATGTTTTAAGAACAGTGAGAAATTTACAGAAATTTTTCTTCAAGTTTCTCTTCTTTTGTACGGATCTTCGTTTCTATCGGGACAAGCATTCTTCGAGTCATTACATTGTGGTTTAATTGTTTAGTTGGCTGTTTATAATTTCGAAAGTGCAAACAAGTGCTTCTAATAGCGCGGTCAGACGTTTTGCTTTGAAATTCTTGCTCATGATTCTTTAATGATTCGGTAGCTAAATCGGCCGCTAAACGTAAATCTATTCGACATAGGAATTGGTAATGAGGAGATTTTTGTTAAACGATAAGTAATTTCACTTTCACCAACGTCGACAGATTATTCAGAAGCAATTTTACCTTTTACGATGGAATTAGATATTGTGAGAACACAAAGAAGCATTGTCATGTGACAGGCACGGTCCAATCAGTCGTCATTTCGCACGATGACAAGTAAGTAACGCTATTAATGTAGGCTAGACTACACATCTTTACATCAAATAACAATTACGTCGTATAACTATGTGATATAATTAAAGATGCTTCGTCATATAAAAATTTATATATGACGACTTATTATTTATATAACAAAAATTTATATATTTAAATTATTTTATGATATCGATCTCTAATATCGATCACAGATAAAAAATACAAATTAATAATCAAAATATGTTTACACGTTTTAATTATTTTGAGTATTTTAAATTTTGAGATAATTTGTGATTATTCTATATATTGTTCGAATCAATTCTATATTCTATATAGTGATATATTCTATATTTTATATAATTCAATTTTATATTCTATTGTGTATATATATATATATATATATATATATATTCTATATATATCCGGTGAATCCAGATAAATTAGCATAATGACATTTTATAGAACATTTCTTACGTTCTAACAAGATGAAGGGGGGGAGACACACACACATACAGAGATGGTTACCACTTTTAATAACACCTGGTCTATGCTGTCTTTTCATTAAAAATACATATAATTTTATGTGCCAATGAATTTGGATCAGAAAATTATATCGCGTTGACAATATTACAACTAACAAAACGTGAGCTAAAAAAGCGGAATTGTCATCACATCGGTGGGAATGCAACTTGTGTTTCCATATAATAGAAAGGATCATTGTATTTTTCTTAAATTACACTGCTACCTTGACTGCAGTTATCACTAATGAGAAAAATTGGCAAGCGCGTCCGACGGATGGAGTTATAATAATTGTGTCTCAAATTTTATACGTATACGTTTCCTATACTATTACATTTCTTTTTACGCATTTCTTCAGTCAATTTGGTGCCAACTTATCCTTGGTGAGAAAGTTTAATAAAATACACTGTTTACTAAAACTTCATATTGTATATTCTTTCCGATTTATTTTAAAGTTTAAAATAACATCACGACCTTCTCAATTCTATCACGTCCATATATATATATAAAATTATATTTTTTTATGTTTAGTCATATATATTATTTTTATTTCCTTGTTTCTAGTTTAAGGTTAAATTTAAAAAAAGAATCATATTAATCTAACGGAACGCAAATTGTAAAAATGGGAGAATGCACAATAAAATTACGGCTCATGCGAGATATTAAATATAACTATTTCGTCGGCAAGTTCTCACGCACTGTAGGTAGCTACGACTCGACGTGAAAGAATTCCTGTTCGCAACACGGTTCTAATGCTGGCCTAAGGATCTCGATAGAGACCTAACACAGCAGTTAAAAAGGGAAGGGAAAAGGAAAGAAGGTGAGTGGGCTTCGGTGTGTATCCCTCTCCACGAGACCAAAGTTATCAATGCGTTTCGATCCTGCATACCAGAAATTCCTAATCGCTCTGAATTCTAAGTTTTAACATAGCCGAGAATTTCCATTCAATATTTCTTGACAATATTTGATGTACAAAATAAATCAATAAGAAATTCTAATGAATTATTAGAATATAAAATAATTACATATATTGAAGATACGTTTCTCAATTTTATACATAAAAGGTAAAAAGTTTTCATGTGTGTGTCATATATTTTCTTGTCTAATATGTCTCATGATATAGTTAGGTATAAAATATTAGTTATAAAATATTTTTTTATGTCAAAATAGAAACATATCCATTGCGCTAACAAAAGAATTTGAATAATAATTTTTAATAATAATTTTTTTTCAAATCTCGATAAACAAATACAAATCGACATATGCAAATGTAATCTCAAAAAATAAACATAAAATGCGTGTAGAAACTCTAAGTATATCTGTGATATATTACTTTGTAAAACTTTGTAAAGATTGGATTATACAAATTTTGAATCGACATATGGAATGATAGCATATGATAAGGATATTATAATGAGGTTTTCATCAAGAATTTTTTTCTATTCTTGACCGAAGAGATGATCTTAGATATCTAAAGCGTGGAAAAAGAATAAAGAGTACAAGTATATTATAAATATATACGTATACGTAAACGTACTTCGCGACAAGTCTGCAAACATAATTATTTATAATATATTTTTAATACGGACACACTACATGTGCAGAAAAATCAATTTAATTATGGAATGTGTATTCGCATTGTGTATTCGCTGCCTTGACGAATCTACGAACAGTTTAACCTTGGAATCACTAAATCTTTCCCAATCGTAAAAGCAGATAAATATACAAATTGATTTTATGCAAATCAAAATTTTATCGCTCTCTCTCTCTCTCTTTCTCTCGCTTTTTTATATTTAAAATATTTATAATATTTCTTTGAATATTCTGCAAATTTTTTGTGTGCATTTTATATATAACAGTTTATGTGTAATATTTATTCATATATATATGTGCGTGTGTGTGTAACATTTTTTATTTAATTACAAACCTTAAAAAATAAGAACGTGACTTTTACTTGTTATATTTACTATTGCCGAAAATGAAATAACTTGATAAGAAATAACTTTTTACACAATGTTCTATATTTACTTCTTCGAACCGCACTTTTTTACGTACAAAGTGGGAAAGTCTAAATGTAATTTTCGCCCATGCCAATGGGTTAACAACCTTGGATATGGTCGAGATGTTCCACGCACTGGCGACGGAAGGGAATGCGAGCAAGTATTTTATTGCTTGTGTGCGCGAGCGCGAGCGCGATGATAAATCGAGATGATGCACATTTTACGATGCACATTTTACGATCCATATATACGAACGTTCCGTTAACGAAGGCATAAATTCCGTATTTTCCACGACATTCGTGGATCGACTGGATGCAGAGCCCGATAGATAAGAGACGGCGCGGCGCGACACGATACGTTGTGTCAAAAGCCTTTACATTAAACGATGACACGATTAATTTAAAAAAAAACGCTTTTGCATTCTCATTCTTCCAATATGTGATTCAATTTTATTTTAATGAAACATTTCGATAATAAGTAGTTGTATATGTATATGTGTATATATATATATATATATATATATATATATATATATATCTGAGAAGTAGAGAAAAATAAATCCCAATATCGTTATAATCTACGAAGTAAACTCTGAGTACCAATTTTGCAGGTTGCAGAATATAAGTTCGATTCTAAAGATTCTAGATAATTTTATATTATTTTATATTATTTTTTATTTGTTAAGCTTTCTCTAAAGAAAAGCGAGTGTTTTATTTTATATCTTTTTGCTTCCCCAGTATAAACAAATTGATCATGTCGGGGACATTGCCTCGCATACCGCTCTTTTATGGAATTGAGGTTTATCGAAGTCACGGCGCACCTCAAGAATCGGCCTCGGGAATGCAGCACGAGCCGCAATTACGTCTGGATGTACATACACGTGCGCGTGTTGCATTGCACGCTCGAGAAAACGTAATACAGGAGAATGTTTCGATTATGATCCGTCTCTGCCATTCTTTCCATTTCTTTCTACACGTCTCTTTAATCAATTAACAATGAATTAAAATTGGTATGAAACGAAAATATCGAAGAATTAATCCTTAAATTTTCACATTATGCAAACGTTTTCACGCTATGCTATTGTTTTTTATAAATGTTTAACCGTTAATGTTTTTTTATTTTTTTTTTATAGATAATAGCTGCGGTCCACTTAACACCACAAAGCATTCGAAGCATTCTCTCAATGAAGAAAGACGGAGAGAGAGAAAGCATTTAACGTCAAATAAACTATATATATAGTAAAGTTCAGAATTCTTTTCTTTGCCGGTGATAAAATACAAAAAGGAAGGCAGTAACTGACGACAAGCCGGCACATACGATGTAAAGATAAAAGTTTAATAAATCGACGTTTCGACCACAAATTGGGTCCTTTTCAAGTACATCTACAATTATAATATAAAGGTGTAAAACAGAGATACAAAAATTACAGGTGCGATATTAATTAGATTTAGACTTACAAAATATAACGTGGAATGAGTCCAGATTACATGTATTATGATATAGATAACATTTGTCACATAAGGTTTTAATAAAAGTAAGAAACGAGTGTCTTTAGTGACTGCGTGAAACGGACTAAGCGAAATTCGGTATGTATAACGTGGCGCAAGGACAAAATTAATAATAAATAAGTAAAATAAAATATCAAAAAATAATAATGTCAAGGAACACGGATAACGGGTCAATGATCTAAAATGTGGGAAGTAAATAAGTGAAGGTTGAGACAAAAATGAAACGTAAAGAGAAGTCGTCAGCAATAAAGGATGAGAATTAAAATGAAAAACAAATTAACAAGTATAGGTGTGATTATTTTTTGATATTTTATTTTACTTATTTATTATTAATTTTGTCCTTGCGCCACGTTATACATACCGAATTTCGCTTAGTCCGTTTCACGCAGTCACTAAAGACACTCGTTTCTTACTTTTATTAAAACCTTATGTGACAAATGTTATCTATATCATAATACATGTAATCTGGACTCATTCCACGTTATATTTTGTAAGTCTAAATCTAATTAATATCGCACCTGTAATTTTTGTATCTCTGTTTTACACCTTTATATTATAATTGTAGATGTACTTGAAAAGGACCCAATTTGTGGTCGAAACGTCGATTTATTAAACTTTTATCTTTACATCGTATGTGCCGGCTTGTCGTCAGTTACTGCCTTCCTTTTTGTATATATATAGTATTGTCTGTGTTTCAATTTACGCTTACAACTATTATATATAAAACATTGATAGAGTCAATGGATATACAAAAATTATCGATGTAAAGTTCATTTTTCCAATGTAACTACCGTGAAAAATTGAACTCTTCAAAATTATAACGGCATCTTTATCTCCGTGCGCATTCCAATTTCTCTCCTTTACATTTATCCAGCGATTTCGTTTATGCGTGATTGGAGCTCGCGTGCTGTGACCGAGTAATATTATCACACTGGTAATTTTTATTTTTGTATATATTACTGGGACACAGCCGCGCGGCGATTCTACAGACCACTAGGCCTGTATGCAAATCGCAGAAAATGTGGAAAAGGCATTGGCATCGGTATATGCAGCTGTAACTGTTCACGCGACGAATATCGTAATCGTAGTACCGCAACTCGTCAACACTAATACACCGTTGATGAATATTTGATTCTTGTCGTCATTATTGAAATTGCATTTCGTTATACCTGATAATTCGTGAACTTTTCAAAAGATTTACAATTATCATTTTTAACACGATTGTTATTATTGTATGATTTTATTTGTTAAGTTTTCTCTAAAGAAAAGCGAGTGTTTTATTTTATATCTTTTCGCTTCCCCGCAATATTAATTGCGGGAACATAAAATGATTATACAATAATAACATCGCAATTATATCACGGTACAAATACAAAGAAATCATATGTGAATCGTACCATCCTCCCTGAATGTTTTAAAATTATTGCCTAATGATTCGTCAAGATATTAATACATGGGACGCATGTGGGATGCACATGCAAATCATAGAAAGCGTGAAAAATTTTCAGTGGTAATAAGACACATACAATTACATTCACTTACAGAAACAACTCGATATTACGTTAATATTTTTCAGTATTATAATCGATTAATGTTTATCTACATTTATTTAAATATATTTAATGTTTCTAGAAAGACAATGCTCTTTCTTTGAAAAAATTATATATTTTGGTAAAGGTACGTCGACCTGGTAGAAGGATGACCTTGCATAAATGATATTTTCACACGGAACTAAATGAAACTTTAGCCGTTCCACTCTTATACATCCGTAAGATCTGCACACCGGCGCGGCGCAGCTCGGCAATGCCGGTAAGACACGTTGAAAGTAACTACATGACGGACGTGAGCACCTATATGAGCGATGAAAAAGTAAAAAGAAAGTTACCAATGCACCTCGTGGCATATCTATGGCGATCTATTCGCGTCTCGTTGTGAACGAGTTTTGCAGTGAATGGACCGAATCGCGGCGCGAATGAACTTTTCACTCGACTCACTCGGTTCGCTGATTAATCGCTAAGGATCAATTCCATTCTTGCGCTTGATCATCTGTTTGTGTGAACGAATCTAATTTGTACGGCATGATACGTTCAATTCCATCGATTCGAGATTATTTGAAATAATTACATCCCGAGATCAAAAGATTAATTTTAATTGTACGCTTTACACTAATTTTCATCCTACTTAATCGCATAAAAGTGCGAGCTAAAGTTTAATGAAGTAGGAATTTCTTGTGAGTTCTTGATGTGATCAACCGATTCTATACATACCTTTTCTAATAATTTTACCCAAAGTAAAATATCAAACATTTCGTAATTATAAAAAACGTTAGCTGTAAGAAAATATGTAATTGATCTAAATCATTTTGCGTAAAATATATGATAATAATGTCGTTATAACATAATTTATCTTATAATTTGTCAATAATTAGTAATAATTTACAAATTATACATATTAGAGAAGATATACATATTATACACATGGTATATGTATTGATTTTCAACGCGTACACATACACCCTATAATCGTACGGATGCATTTCGAAATCACGATTTGTCAAAAGTGTCAGACTTCGCAGATGAATGATAAAGAATTGCTTTTCGCTCAAATGCAGTATGTCTAATTGTGAGGAGAGTCATCCCGTCAACATTAACAAGATTCGTTCACGATTGCAAATAGTCCTTCGGAAAGGACTATTGTTGTATAAATGCTTACATGGAATGCGACGCCCGTATACGAGTGCATGTGCAATGTTTCCCAGATAGTGAAGCCCGCAGGCGGAAAAAGAGATGTGAAAAAAAGATCGAAGTTATAAAAACGCATTTAAGATTTGGATACAATGGCAAGCGTAACAACACTTGCACACTTACGATACCTGTATTTTTCCCTTTCTTTCTCTCTCGTAGTTTATTCGTAATTTTACGTCCGCAGAAACGTAAAAACTTTACGATTTCGTGAACAATTTCACGAGGAATGCAATGATGATACCGAATGCTAACTTAGAGGTTTCAACGTTGCGAAAAATTGAATTGACTAGATGTTGGTCAGGTAAAAAGTAGCTATGTAGCTATTATTTCGCACTTATTTCTAACAGGTGTAATAAAAATAGAAATATACATATATACATATATATCGATATCGACTAGTATCCTTTGTGGTAAACGATTCGCCAAAGCTAGCGAGTAAACATATTTGCTAAGTGATTTATGTAATAAGTTTAAATATGTTACATAATATAAAACATTGTTATTAAAATTATCAATATGTATATATATATATATATATATATGTATGTGTGTGTGTGTGTGTGTGTGTGTGTGTGTGTGTGTGTGTGTGTGTGTGTGTGTATGCAGAGAGAGAGAGCCAAAAAGATGTTAAGATTTCTCGATATCCGAACAGGCGATGTATGAAAAATTACACCAATGAACACGAAGTAGATAAATATTCACAATGTGTGTTACGGAATTACAGATGTACTAGGAGGTCAACAAACTACTGCTACGTGAAACTACATTTTCCATATGTATGCTAGAATGAGAAACCAGGACAATATTGTAGGTAAGTTAACCGCAAAATCAAGACAAAAACGTTGCGAAATATTTTGCACCATGATTAATTAACATTGATAAAGCAATAAAATTAGAATGTTTCCCATTGTGATGACAAAAAAATACTATTCTAAAGCACACGAATAAAATTACTAATATTTGTTTTATCTTTGTCGAAGAAAATATTCGAATATCATACATTGCGATGCTCTCCATTTATCGATATCAACTTAAGACAGTTAAATAATAGAGTTTCTTGGAATATATTTACCTTAATCCATTACTTAGTACATATGCACGCATGAACATGTCATATTTCGAGAAACTTGGAATAAATTCTGCATTGACAGATTTGAAAGGATGAGAATCCATGCGTAGTCAATAATAAGCACTCGTGATCCGTGTCATGACATCCTTGGTCTCACGTGGGAGACACGTAGGCATTTCGTAGGCGTGAATTACAGGTGTCGTTCGACAGTGGGATGTTATAGACGCGACGACGACTTTGATAAGTTCGATCGCTATACGCTGGCTAGCGTATTTTTTCCTGACACGGTGCAGAGTTTAAAATTTATCCTCGTCGGTTGTTGAGAGGTTTTTGCTTAATCTCAATGATAATGACAAAGGTATGTGTATCCGACCAAATGTAATAACGCATGCATGTGACTTCCAATAATATGACATATATTTTCGCGTCTTCGAGATAAGCAAAAGAGGACTCGACAAAACGATTATGCGCACCATTACCGATTAAAGATGAACAATACAGTGGTGCCGCGATAGGAATGCAGCTCGTAAATGTCACGGGAGGGGAGCCGAGATCTAACGGGGAACTTGGAGATGTTTATTGCTCTTCTCGCCTTACGAGACACGTTCATCTTGGACTTATACCTGCTCAATGAAAAGGCGCCGACATTACGATTCTCGTATAGAGCTCCGACTACGGATACCACGAAGACTACCGATCTCTCTCTTTACGAGATGCTGTGCGTAACTGCCCGCTTCTCTTAGTCTTGAACGCGACGACCATCTTTTAAGAAGAATACTCATCAATTTACATGCTATATTTGAAAAAAAATATTAAGGAAAAAACAAAAAAGGGCATGAACTGTGACATAAACAAGACTACTTTGTAAAGAACTGTTCGAGCGTGTAATTATATGTATAATTCATCTTCATGGGATGTTCACGTCGTATGATTACCGTGATGTGTATACCTCACATCCAAATTTAATTCTAAATAATGTAGAATGGGAAATAAATCGGAGTTGTACGATCGTTCTACGTTAGTTGTTATTTGTGTATAACTGTTATTATAGATAATAGATACATAGAGAAATTACGAAATGCTATTTCGATATTGATTAAAAGCTTATAGTGTTCGCAGATAAGGGAATGGAGATTACACATTTTATAATATCGCAAGATAGACTAAAATGAGGATGATTAAAGGTCGGCGATCAATGAATCATCGGACCATGATAATGATAGCCTGATAAGAATTAGCGAATCGACATCACAATAGCTATAGATCGATGTCGCGCCCGATATAGATAGCGTATGTCATTATTGTTATTCTTGTCACATTCGTGCTATGTACAAAAGAGTAATTTTTACGAATGACTTTTGAGGTCACGCGAAATATAATTTTCACAGAAATCTTATTTATATATTAAATGAAAATTATATAACTTTTGGACGTTTTACAATTGCATGTCATAATATCTTTTTTTTTCGCGAAATAAATAATATTACTTCATACGATATTATCGACATAACAATATTATATCCTTGATTTGCTTGTCGATTTTATAATCAAGTTCCTATCGCTAATATAAACTACTGTTGTACAAATGTTTTTTTTAAATATTTTACTGAAAATTTACGAGAGAAATCAACACATGATCGTGAAACAATGAATCATAATCCAACAATTAAGATGATTCTGTTTCGTCCAATTAAGAAGTTAAATCTTAATAACATTCTTCGATCCTTAATTAATTAATTACACCTAGCGCAGGCGATCCTAAAGTTCACTTTAATGTCACCGAAAATGTAATCTAATTATTTATAGTTTTATTATTCACATAGAATTGTCCGTCATAGATAATCTTCGATGTAAGTATATACAGAAATACCGAATTATTTTCCGAAATATTATGAAACTGAAGAGAGATATTACATACCTTCTATAATAGCATGTAATACGTAAAACAAGACATGTGATTCACATTTATGATTCATACGATAGGAGCCGAGTCGTAAACTTTGCTGTCATCTTCAGTCTTATTTGTATAAACTTACACTCATAAGATCCGTAATATAAATTTCTCCTCTTTAAAACTAAAATTTCAACTAATAATTTCAAATGTAATTTAAAGCTAACAAATTTTCTCAATTAGCTTTGTTTATACTTGACGTCAGATTTGCTAGTTAAATGTTACTCTAGCCAAGGGAAGTGGGGGAATTGATCCTATCCTTTTTTTTAATATTTGCATCTTTCCGGTTATGAGTTTATGAAAATCTCGTGCCACGAAGTCCGCGTCAGTGACTCCAGAGTTAAAACGTTGATGTGCGAAAAGCATGAATCTTGTGTGCATCTTTCAGCTGAATTTAAACGGCGCGTAGCTCGGCCATTCTTATTTTTTTCAACAAGTCCGCTTTGTGAATTCTCTTTTTTTTTAACTTGTTGATAGGCTCGCCGATTATGTTTAAGTGCGGCTTTTCTCAGTACATACACTTCCCGTTGCGATACTCGTAGTAGAAACTTTACGAACTTGTATGACGTGATTCGATTGTTTCTTTCTTGGATTTTGTTAGTACACCTCCCATTAGGTAGTACTGGCATGCTACAAATTTCGTCGACATGATTGACGTGATCCAAAGTTAAAATGCAACGCGAGCGAGTGTCAAAGTTGATTGAGCGTGTATGCAGCGGTACGTGAGCGGGAATGCGAGCGCGCGCGCGCCTTTCGTCAGCGCGATTTTTATCTGCCGTGCGTCCTCTCGTCGGTCGCAGGCCAGACACGCAACGCGGCCATGTACGCTACGGAGGACTGCAACAGGTGTGCGCGACCGGACGATTCGCTTCGGCGTTGCAACGGTGCTGCTTCGAGCGTTTCGACAGCCTCGCGTTTCTACGCACAGTTTCCGGAATATTTTTCTCTCTCTCTCTCTCGATCGGTCGGTCGAGGCGAGAACGCACGAGACCGTCTCGTATCACATCTCGTAACGCGCATGAACGGGATCGCTTACCTTATTTACAAATTTTTCACAACGCACCGCACGCACACGCGCATCAAGAAACGGAGGCAGGCAAAGAGCCGGGGAGAGGGAAGCACTCGATCCCGAGGCGACAGAGAAACGAGCAGCAGAGTTACGTCCCGAACATGCTCGACCGCGAATACTCCGGCAACTAATCCGACTATAATCCACGATCGACGCACCGTCGTTACCTGTCTCAGGTGCGCCGCAGGTAACGCGACATGCCATTGGTCGAACGCCACGAGACCGACATGGCGCTCGGGCCCGTTCGAATCGGCAATCTTCGCCGCGATGCTTCAGGATCGTACGTCGATTGTCGCCATATCGAATCCGACCGTGATGAATTCATCCTTCTATCCATCATCCTTGCAAGCATGTTCTTGTTCCTTTAAACTTTTATTTTTTACGAAAGTGGAATAATGCGAATAATTGGAACTATGTATCGTCGGACGATAGATATATCGGTTAATCGCAATCGGCGTAGCGCGAGGCACTGCGATCAAGTTGCACCACATACGCCATGAAAGACGAAGAAATCCGAAGACCGGTATCTCGAACCAATAGAACTACCTGTTATAAATTATGAAGAACCTCTGACTCGAGGAAAGGTGAGAACATCTGTTGAGAATGCAGTTTAATTGACCGGGTTGTAGTTGATGGCGATCAACACCGTCGCGTATAACGAATATCGTAACAATGAATCCTCTAATTCATGTTTTATTCAATAAGAACAAATTCTCAAGTAGTGTGGAATGGTGGAAATAGGTATTATCACTTTGCAACGTGACATTTCGGTTGAGAGTTTAATCGACCGATAGCATCAGCATCAGCATCAATCTTAGAAAAAAGAAATTGTCTCAATTTAAAGTTTATAAAAATTCAGAAATTCAATTTAAAAATCTAAATAAATTGTAGAAAGATTTTGTTATGTCTAATTATCTACATTTAATGCAATGTCTAAATGACATTGTCACAGATTTTTATACCTTTTACAATAATTGTAATTGACAGAAGAACATTTATAAACATTTGTAAACAACTAATTTCACTGTATACAGAACATACTTTATGACTCGCATTATCTTTTATATACATGCACATCTCTAAGAGAGGAAAGCAACAGCGAAGAGATCCAAATAAATATTTCCAGTGTATGTACAAGTATGTATTAACATTCCTATACAATGTTATTTATTCCTTAACTTCAGAGTTGAAGATAAGATTAATTGGTATCTCATAATAAAAACTAAGTGTCGTTAACTAGAAATTTATTCACCTATATTCACGTATCATTCTCATAGTCCTTAGGATTTTTGCGAGAAAGAGCATGGTTCTTTTCTTTCGCCCAGCTCACGAGCAAATAGGAAAACATGAAGACTGCAACAAGAAATCCATTGAAGGATTGAGTCATGAAACAGATGACTTTATTAAATATGTAATAATTATTAAATATGCTTACAAGGTGCAACACGGAATATGCTCCCTTGGATTCGGCGAATAGTGTTGGGTACACCTTCAGAGATCATTCCTTTGAAGGCTTTCTGCTCGTACGGACTGAGTCGGAAGTAGACGACGCCATTGATTTTGGCAAGGTTTCCGAATTGCTTCCCCATGTTGGTCAAAATCTACAAAATTTGGCAATTATTACGACTGTGACATATCTAATGATGAAACATAACCAATCTCATATACGTCGTAACGAATATTTTTAAAAATATTTTTCGATATTCAAGTAATAATTTAAATTTCAAAAGTTTCAGTAAAATCCAAGACAATGTCAAGAACATGAAATAATTACGTAATTTTCTGTACTCACTCACGACAATTCGTAGAAGAAGTGCCGTGATATATTTACGATCGATTCTCCATAGACTTTCATAAGACGTGCCAGCTGACGGTTAAATGAGGTATCCACGTGATATTGCTGCACGTCCAATGGGAGAATTCGTTTTTTAGGCCGGTATTCATAGTCGGGTCTTGTATTTAAGATCGTCTTAAGTTTATCTTTAGATGCGGTACGAATCAGTTCATTGGCTACGGAGTATCTGAAGGTGAACTTAAGCCAGTCTTAATTATAAAACCTAATTATGAGGCCCGGTTCTTTTGCTCTTAACTCGGGATTAACTAACTGTTGTACATATTTACTGATGTTTACAAAAAGCGTATACAGAATGAGCGACGAGGAGAAATTATTTCTCCTATTGTATTATTGGTAGAGGAGAAACTTAAGTCGGACTTCAATTCCAGGATCAGAGTCAGTTAATCCCGAGCAGAAGGCCTTCAAAGGAATGGTCTCCGTAGCCAATGAACTGATTCGTACAGCATCTAAAGACAAACTTGAGGGTGCCGTCACATGGGGCGTATTTCGCGTAATGCGTAAATAACACAACCAATTGAAGATCAGAATTTTTGTTGTAATGTTAACTTTCTGTTCTACACTGATTTGTGATTGGTTCTCACAAATTACACGTCTTGAAAAATACGCGCCATGTGACAGCACCCTAAAGCCCAATTCATAGTCGTTTCTCAAATCTTGAGATGTAAGAATTTCTCAAATCTCAAGTCGGTTCTTTACATTGTGAGAGCTGATTTTGGCTACTTTATAATTTATGGCTTAAAAGAGACAAGGAAGAGCATCTAAAAGACGCACATAAAAGAGGCACGGAAAATAACCTATAATACTTAAATCTAAAACGTAAGTAATTAAATGTATTAAATGAATACAATGTTATACAATATTTTTTTATTTTTCACTTTTTATTTATTTTTTCTGTATGAATTATTTTCTGTAGTCTTTATTTTATTACTTAACCTTTAGAGGACCGGCAAATTACACGAAATTATCAGTATTTTTTTCTCAAAAATTTATATATATGTATATATGTCAGTCTGTCTTATACAGTGCTTGTCAAAGCTCGAGCCACTATAGTGGCTTTTGCGGTTCTCTAAAGGTTAAGTAATAAAATAAAGACTACAGAAAATAATTCATACAGAAAAAATAAATAAAAAGTGAAAAATAAAAAAATATTGTATAAATATAATACATTGTATTTTAGATCGATAGATGCAATAAAATCGCTAGATATCGATAGATATTGATAGAAACCATGGATCTAAAAAGATATGGATGGAGTCTATAGCAAGGGGGCTGTGAAATTTGCGGTAAGGGGAATGCATAGTGCTGTCTCTTTCTGTAGGTAACCTTCGGCTTTGTAACGAATGTAACCGAAGATATCCGAACTGCGCATTGCGTCTTGTATGGGATATATAATCTTTCGGGAATCATCGGATATGCGACGGAAACATACGAAGGTTACCTACAGAAAGAGACAGCACTATGCATTCCCCTTGCCGCAAATTTCACACTCCCCTTGCCCGTATACACACTTTAGACTCCATCCATATCTTCTTTAGATCCATGATAGAAACCGACATCTTGTTTCCTCATCGGTTGTTCGCAGACGACGACGATGTCAACGTGTAATACATAATATGACACGTACGTGTGATTTTGTTTACATTTAATAACAATTTATATAAATAAAAGTCCTTACGTCATGTTTATAATATTATTACATATCACGTGATAAATGTATTGATGACGGTATTATTATATTAACCTCACTAACTTAACCAAAGTTGGAAACAAAATGTCGCTGAATCACATGACTCAACTAGCCAATCAGACGGTTTGGGTCAATGTTGTCTCTCTTATTATATAGGCCTCTATGAATACCAGCCTAAAAAACATTCTCCCATTGGACGTAAAGCAATATCACGTGGGTACCTCATTTAATCATCAGCTGGCACGTCTAATGAAAGCTGGCAATCAGAAAGGTGACAATCAGCGTAGCTATATAACCGAATAAATCTATTATAAAAAATGTTGCGGTGTTGAAGAAAAATTTGAATTGCCATTTTACAAATGAACGCCGGCCTTTCGTCGTCTTTCTCATTTCGCGGCGACGAAAGAGACACGTCATGCGTACGGTACTTATCATAGGATGAAAGTGGCAACAACCGGTAAGCGAAAGTGCATTTTCGTTGCTTCTGCAGTTGATGAAAATCAAATCCGCGTCTTCCGCCACCCATTGCGCTGCGCACGCGTGAAATCGTTCGTCACCTAGGCATCTCGTCGACGAGTCCCGCGAGTGCGCAGCACTCGTACCCTTCACACGATACATTACGTAATCGTGGCGCTGGCGTTGTGGTCGTTGTATCGAAACGAAAAATAACGCATCGCAAATCTCGTTTCTCATGCGCGCCGCCACTCCGCGCATTCGCGCAAGACCCCGGACGTCACGTGACGCTGCGCGAGATTGCGGCAAGATGGCGATCGGCCACAAAGCAGACGGAATCGCCGACGACGAGACGGATCTCGTGCCCGATGATGGCGCTGTCATCGAACCGAGGGCCGAGTACGGCAAGCGGGGTCCGGGGCAGGCGGGAGAGCGTAACGCGGAGAGAAGGCAATCAGTCGCGGTGGGTCGTGTGCGAAGCTTGGCGTAACGTTGATGCTGCATGCGCGTGAATCGCATCCGTCGCGCGTCGTTTATTGTCGAGCAGCAACAGCAGCGTCCAGTGAATACGCGTGTCGGAACATGACCGATCTGGGAACTTGTGGTAACGTGATTGCGCGACTAATTCGGGTCGAGTAGCGACGTCGCCCGGTGGTGCCTGGCGCCGAGGCTTTTGCTCGAATTTAAAGTGCGTGCGTGCGTGCGCGCGTGGATACGTGCGTGCTAGCTAGCAGCCAATCGGCCTCGGCCAGCCAGCGTCGAAAGTAGCGGACGACGTGCCTCCGATTCTCGAATTATGGGCTCGAGGAACAACGAGAGTCGCGGCTGTGGGAATCATCGCTGCACTCAAGATATGGCCTGCGATCGCGCCGAGACCGACTTTGAGTTCACGGTGCCGCCGGAGGCACCGGTGTTCGAGCCGACCAACGACGAGTTCCACGACCCCCTCGCCTATATCGCCAAGATACGACCGATCGCCGAGAGGTCCGGCATCTGCAAGATCAAACCGCCACCCGTGAGTAGCACACACACACATAAGCGGATGGTTGGACGCGTAGCACCTACACGCGTCGTCACGCTTCGAACGTTGCCCTCCTTGTCGTCGTCGTCGTCGTCGTCATCTTCGAAGAAGAGGATCGAGTCGATCCTCCCGCATGGACTCTCTCTTTTCATGCAGCTCGAAAAGAAAGGGTACGAGAGTCGCATTCGCAAACGAACAACTTTCGACTTCGTTTTTGTGTACAATGATACGTTTTTTTAGTATAAGATGTTGTCGACGATAACGATGACGACGATAACGAGGACGAAGAAAAGAAGGTCCGGTCGTATGACCTTTTCTCGCGCACCGATCGTGTACTCGCATGCTACTTTTTCCACGGAGTCTCCATGTTCCTCCGCCTGCGAAACGTAACAATTGTACGCGTCACGCGTTACGTTAGGATATCGGTGAAAACAGCGAGAAAAGACGGAAAAGGAGAAAGAAATTGAGAAAAAAGGGATTGACTCTCGAGGATAGACCCTTTTCTAGTCTCCTTTTCCGTTCAACGTTCCGCTTGCACACAATGGTATAGATGGATACTTTTCACGGACGCGTCGCTAATGACGTCGATGACAATGATGATCTTGATAAAAACAATAATGGAAACATCGATACGAGCACATCGAATTGAATAAAGATCGATCATCAGCGGGCCGTGTTAAATAACGATAACTGCGATCGGTGCGACGACCGCCATGTAAAATGGCCGAGACAATAGGACACTAGGGTCACCTCGAGGAAGTTATCGCGCGAGATGTCCCGTTTCGAGAGGAAAGCTGAAAAAAGGTGATTTCGCTTGACGCTTCTATCGAGCAGGAAAATGTGGCGATTCCGTCGCGTCTGAAAATCCGCGCGCCCTTCGAACGCAACGGAGACACGATCTCGCTCGCTCTCTTGAGACGTATCTTCTCTCTGGGTCTGTCGAAGCGACCAAGTGTCCATCGCGCGGGCGTGTTCCTGCCGAGGGAATCTGAACGCGTTGCAGTTGGTCGCATGACATAATTTTTTTCCACGCTGTCGTCACCTTTCACTCGGCGCGAGCTCTCGACCGTGGTAGGGTTCTCCGTGTAATTCGGATCTATTTGCCAACGCGAAACCTTTCGCGATCTTCCCACCTGAGCATCGTTCCGCGAGTGGACGGTCTCGCGATTCGCGTTCGTCGCGTATCGTCGGTTTATGCCACCATTAGAAACGATTTGCGCCACCATCTTGTTTCCGCAAGTAAAGAGGAAAAACTCCGATGACGCCGGAAATTATGCCTTTTCTTCCTACAACAAACGTGGGCGACGCGAAATATTGGGACAGGTCCACGAATGATGTTGTTTGGCTCGCGTGATCGACGCGAGGCCGAACCGTCGTCGTCGTCGTCGTCGTCGCGATTTCGCGATACATTCGACAATGTCTTGTAGAAAAATACATTCGTCTAATGACGATTGCTTCGAACCAGACTACGAGCGCATCTGTGTGTATCACCCGATATAGACTTTTTCTTTTCTTCCTTCCTAAAGTACTTTTCGCTTCTGACCGAGTTTCCTCTTTACTTTTACGCGAAATTTCTACTCCCAACTGTTCCGCGTCGCGTCGAATTTCGAGTGACGAGCGCATCGAGATAATGATGATCTTTAATAACTGATCGTTAAGCTTGCGACTAATTCTCGGAGAAACGTTGCCGTTCCAAGGTGGAACGATAACGTGTTCGCGATTACGTCCGCGTAGTTCTCTCCGAGCACAGGTATAGGCCTGCTGGTCAAAAGGCGCCGCAACTCTCAAGTAATTATTGATTTTTACCTACGCCGGCTAATCGATACCTAATAATTTTCCCGGCTGTAGCCAATTGTTATTCTCTCTCTTTCTCTCTAGTTACTGAAATTTTATTAACTATCTTGACGACGTTTCTTTTCACTTCATTCCGATGTAATCGATTTATGAGTGAGATTTACCGCATAATTTACGACTACGCTACATTATTTTTTTTATCTAATCATTTAACACGACATCGAAGAAACATTTGGAGCTGCTTTGTTTATTAGTTCCTTTCTCTCCTCGATTTGTGCGTGAATAAGTGTAATGTGATGTGGGAATTTCGTCTAAAACAGACAGAAAAAGTGCGCAGTGCCAGCTATTTTTCGAATAACCTTTATCAACAATAGCGTTCTATATTGATAAAGGCTGACCGAGCAAATCAGTAAAATCTATTCGCGTATCTTGTAAAAAAAAAAATACATTTTTTTCCGAGTTTGGTTGTGACAACTCTATGGCTTTTTAAGTCATTTAATGAGCCTCGAAATATTCCGATAAAGTATCTCGTCACCCGAGAAAATGACGTATATACGTGGAATCGATGACTCTCCAAGTGAGAACGAGATCTGTCTGCAGTAGTAACGAGGTAAACTGGCGTGTTTATCTTCAAGTTTGCTTCAAAATTTGCGAAGCGCGATCGCTACAAATTGCAAGTGCGAGAAAAATTCAAGCTTCCGATATATCAAAAGTCTCTCACTTGTGGACTCTGCCAAAAAGAGAACCACATCTCAGTTGGACGCAGGACTCTCGGGCGTGAGGGTATATCTGACATATACGTCTGTTACTCATCTTACATTTAACTCCTATTTCATTAGTTTCCGGGGCACAACTCTATCGCCAATCCCACCGCCGGTTTTTTTTTTCAGATAAGTGAAAGAATAATAACTTTGCGTGAAAATCTCTGCGTTTTGCTTAACTTTTGTTCAACCAATTTGCCACCGAATGTTATGCACGATGATATACTCGATGAGAGAAGGCCTCTAACGCTTTCTAGAGCTGATATTTTCCCGAGAGCACGCCGCCATTACGGAAGTTGTGTCGTAGGAAGCGCGCGTTACACACGGGCGTTGGACACTCGTAAAACGGCAGCTTGATTAACGGCCTTTACGATTGCGAGCGTTTCGACACTGCTCTAAATAAAAATTAAACTATCCAAACGATACTCGATCGCTTGTTGAGATATTGCCGCTCATAATGTGCCTTAATGAGGTTCTCGATATTAAATATAATACTAAATTCTTGAGATCAGGGAGGATCGATTTTTCTTTATAAAACTATCCAAGCGTTTGTAAGTCAATAACTTGTCGAATATAGTTCTTTCATGAACAACACAGTATAGCGTAAAAATTATTTACGATGGAATGAAAAAATGTCCATTATTTAGGATTAAATATCACATGCACGAGATTCGTGTGTATTTCATTTTGTTCCGTTTTTTAAAATAATCCTTGTTTCAAATAATCCTCTACTATCGCGTAAAGGAAGTTTTAGAGTGTTTATCGATTTGTTTCGTTTGATTATTTCATACATGGTAATTTACATGGGTTTATGTATAGAATACCTATGTTTAGAGACGCAATCGCAAACTGTTACATGCTTGTATGCAAGTGTATTATGTGTGATATTTTATTTATTACAATCACGTATAAATACTTATGAAAAACAATCCAGGTTTTGCACTAATCAAGTCCTACCAAGTTCTTGGATAAAATATCAATGACAATGCCATGAATGACAATCATTACCATCTTATAAATAAAAAAATGTGTAGATATAATTAGGTATTCACAATTTGTCTGTATAATATGTGTCATATAATGTTAAATGTTTTTTGTCCAGGATAAGATACTTGAATAGAGTTTGTGAGATGCCAGTATATAAACAATATTATACCTACGTGCTGACATTTTCATTCCAACTTTAATTTGATGTATATATGAGACTATCGGAAGAAAGTTTGTTGAAAACTCAATTTCTCTTATTTTCGTTATCGAACGTTAGACATTAGTTACAGCAAGGTAAGGACTATGTATACCGCGTCTCTAGTTACGACCCGAAATAGTACCGGATCTTCAGCTCTTTGAATAAGTAATAATCGTTGTCGATGTCAAGTACGTGCGACTAATAATCGACTTTAAAAATCCCGAATATTTTTCAGAACTTAAACTTTATGTTGAGCTAAGAAATGAGTGAGAAGGGATAGAGGCAAGAATTTTCTTCCTTTATTCTTGTTAACATAAAACTATTAAATCAAATTTTTTGAAGATTTTTATCGATAAAATATTATGGCTTGTTTTGCAGAACTGGCAGCCACCATTTGCCGTGGACGTGGACAAATTCAAATTTGTTCCAAGAATACAAAGGTTAAACGAATTAGAAGCCAAGACCAGGATAAAACTTAATTTTTTAGATCAAATTGCAAAGTTTTGGGAGCTTCAAGGTTCCTCCTTGAAAATTCCGCTTGTAGAACGCAAAGCACTGGACTTGTATTCCTTACATAAAATAGTCACAGATGAAGGTAAAATTTTATTTATATATTTTATTTATCGCACACTTCATATATTTACGGTTTTAATTTCTATGCGTTATTTACAGGTGGCATAGAAACTGTGACTAAGGAAAGAAGATGGGCAAAAATCGCCAATAAACTGGGTTACCCATCCGGACGAAGCGTAGGCAGCATATTGAAGAATCACTATGAGAGAATTTTATATCCTTTTGACGTTTTCAAGCAAGGAAAGACATTGTCAGATATTGTAAGTCAAATTTTGGCCTGCAAGAAATTATTCATTGTCAATTTTATATCAATTTCATATCAATTTTATATCAACATTTTCGAAATTAATTATTTTTACTTAATTATAATTTATTTAAGTTATTAATAATTATGCGATTATGTTTTGTAGTTAATTGCAAACTAATTTTTTTGTTTTATGTAGAAAATCGAACCAGACTCGGACGCGAATGAAAAGAGGGATCGTGATTATAAGCCACACGGCATAATATCTCGACAGCAAATTAAACCGCCGAATGAAAAATTTTCACGGCGATCTAAGCGATTTTCTGGACAAGAAGAGAAACAAGATGCATTGATTAAGCAAGAAGACTGCAAGGAGGAATGCGATTCGGATAATGAGTGCAAGGACAAGATTAAAAGCAGGTATCTCGGTTGCGATATGGATAAAAGCAAAGAACTTAAGAAGTTACAATTTTACGGACCAGGCCCGAAAATGGCCGGCTTTAATACCAAAGAGGGAAAGAAATCTAACAAAACGCGTGGTTTGAAACTCGTTTACGAGTTTGATCCTGTAAGTAATCATTTGACAATCTATTTATTATGATGTTATACATTTTACAATAAAAAATAATATATAATTCAATAGCTGTATGATAATTTAATTTTATTATCTTTTCCTCTTTTCTCATTTAGTTGGCAAAATATATTTGTCACAATTGCGGGAGAGGCGACAATGAAGAAAACATGCTACTATGCGATGGATGTGATGACAGCTATCACACATTTTGCCTTATGCCACCATTGACGGAAATACCAAAGGGTGACTGGCGATGTCCCAAGTGCGTCGCTGAAGAGGTCTCAAAGCCAATGGAGGCATTCGGCTTCGAACAAGCACAGAGAGAATATACGCTGCAGCAATTTGGAGAAATGGCTGATCAATTCAAAAGCGACTACTTTAATATGCCTGTGCATGTGAGTCATTGCTAATACTACGATACACACACACACACGTACATTTTTCTCTTTATATTATATATTTAATAATTTTTGTCTATAGATGGTTCCAACATCACTAGTGGAAAAGGAGTTCTGGCGAATAGTCTCGTCCATCGACGAAGACGTGACTGTAGAATATGGTGCCGATTTGCACACGATGGATCACGGATCCGGATTTCCAACTAAAACCAGCGTTAATTTGTTCACTTGCGATCAAGAATATGCCGAATCTTCGTGGAATTTAAATAATTTGCCAGTTTTACGTGGAAGCATCCTAGGCCATATTAATGCTGATATTAGTGGCATGAAAGTTCCTTGGATGTATGTTGGCATGTGCTTCGCAACATTCTGTTGGCACAATGAGGATCATTGGAGTTATTCCATTAATTATCTGCATTGGGGCGAACCGAAGACGTGGTATGGTGTACCAGGTGCTCAGGCAGAACGTTTCGAGCAATCTATGAAGTCCGCCGCACCGGAGTTATTTCACAGTCAGCCAGATTTGTTGCATCAACTTGTTACAATCATGAACCCAAACATATTGACAAGCGAAGGTATATCATATATAGTGTTCACATTAAATAAAAGAATTTTTTTATATGTAACTATATGTAATTAAAAACAATAATTTTATAGAAATATTTTTTTATGGGAAAAAAATCAGGAAACTTAGGACTTTCTAACTTAGTTTATTTAACATTTATCCCAGTTTGTAAGATATTTTGTTTTCGAATCTATGATTGACATAATTTTGTTTAACAGGAGTACCAGTATTTAGAACAGACCAACACGCAGGTGAATTTGTCGTGACATTTCCAAGAGCGTACCACGCAGGCTTTAATCAAGGTTACAATTTTGCAGAAGCTGTCAATTTTGCACCAGCAGATTGGGTATGTAAATCATGGCAAATTCGTTTAAATTCAAATAAAGTAAATGCAATTGCGGTATTAGAACATTTGACAATTCAAATTTACATATACTCAATTATATACAGATTATACAATTTATACTAAATTAATTGTTTTTATTATCAGCTTAAAATCGGACGAGATTGTATCACGCATTATTCAAATTTAAGAAGATTCTGTGTATTTTCTCACGATGAGCTCGTTTGTAAAATGTCACTGGATCCAGATTCGTTAGATATCGGAGTCGCAACCGCCACGTATCACGACATGTTGCAAATGGTGGAGGATGAGAAAAAAATGCGGAAAAATTTATTGGAATGGGTAAGTCTATGTATTTAACATTGGATTTCTGAATACGAAAAATTTACAGTATCTTATGACGCAATCTTTTCATAAGAATTAAAAATGTCAATTATCATTTGTATTATCTCTAAATGTGTCAGTTTTACGAAGCTACTTTTGTCTTTAATTGCTATAATGCAGTTATTTACTCGTCGATAATTAGAATGTCAAATATTCTATATTTTAAGATTTAGAAAAGCTGTTACCTCGTTTTGTAATGTTGATAGCATTTGATTTTTTTATATGGTCTATATATACATAGAAGGAGAGAGAGAGCGCTTAATTTTTTACGTCGAGAATCAACCGATACGGTAAAAAGTTCTAGAATACGATCTTGTTTCCAATGGAAAAGATCTAATGTGTATATACTGACAATAGCGTGAGAGGTCAATATATTTAGGCCAAGTAGTACATTACGTGCCAACAGCGCGCTCGCGGCTGACGCACACCGCGCGCACGCGCACGCGCACACACACGAACATGAACATACATACGCACACGCGTGGCGACTCGCGCGGCAAAATTCGTACATATACGCGGCTCGTGGTATCGCCAACCATTTCGAGCTGGCAGGACCGCCTGTCCACGTTACAAGCGTAATTGATGTCGCCACGTATTTTTATTATTACCGATTCCGTCGAACTTGCTGTTATCGTTGTGTTCTCGTGGTCGACATAATCATCGTAATCGTGGTCGTCGGCCTTGACTGGCCGATGCTTATTCGCTGCGCCTTCATTCTAGTTATGTAACTTACATATAGGTGAGTAAAAAAGGTTATGTTTTCGAAACCTTGTGCCATGATGCTTAACGCGTAGCTTGGCCTTTTCGCGGCTGTTTCGCAGGACTTGTCTGAAAGTGCATATTTACGCGCCAAATTCTCAGGGCGGTGTTGAGGGCTGTTGATCGCGTGAACACGCCGAATCGCGCCATATG
Source organism: Crematogaster levior (assembly GCA_901521435.1). Classification (NCBI taxonomy): domain Eukaryota; kingdom Metazoa; phylum Arthropoda; class Insecta; order Hymenoptera; family Formicidae; genus Crematogaster; species Crematogaster levior. The sequence goes on along the minus strand of CABEGB010000703.1, from coordinate 1,511,525 downwards.
CATTACGTTTGTCCTCCACAGATGAATACGTGTGCGTCAGTGAAAATAAAATACCATTTTCAAATCGATATCACTTTTCTTAACGCGTTACTCGCGTGTATCAAATGTTTTATTAAAAAGTTGCAAGAGGAACAAGACTGATTTACTGTATTTGTGAAGTTGGATAATTTGTTCTGCTCAGGGTGTGACGGAGGCAGAACGTGAAGCTTTCGAGCTTCTACCGGATGACGAGAGACAGTGTGAAGCATGCAAGACTACCTGTTTTTTGAGTGCAGTTACATGTTCGTGTCACAGCTCGCAGTTAGTTTGTTTGAGACACTTTGCTGACTTGTGTACGTGTCCGCCGGAGAAGCATACGTTACGTTATCGTTATACATTAGATGAGTTACCGATTATGTTGCAAAAATTAAAACTGAAGGCTGAGTCGTTTGACTCGTGGGTAGCCAAAGTGAAGGAAGCAATGGATCCTAAGAACGACAAAATTGAATTAAGCGAGTTGAAAGAACTTCTGAATGAAGCTGAAAACAAGAAGTTTCCTGAGAGCGAATTACTGACGGCTTTAACGACTGCTGTACAAGATGCTGAGAAATGTGCAAGCGTTGCCCAACAACTGCTAAACAACAAACAACGTACGAGGTTAGTAAAGCTAAAGCATAAGATTTTATTACAGCATTTTATATGATTCTTTTGATTTTATTTGCCTTTACACAATTCTTATTTGTATAGGACTAGACAAACAGTCGATACTAAGTATAAACTTACTGTGGAAGAATTAACACTTTTCTATAAGGAAATCACCAACCTATGCTGTGAACTTAAGGAGTCTGATGGTGTAAAATTTATACTTGATCAAGTATTACAATTTCAAAAAGATGCGGCGGAATTGGAGGAAGATGAAGATTGCGACGTTGAGAAATTGGAGAAATGCATTGACTTTGGTGACTCTATTTGCATTGAATTACCCCAACTAATACGACTGAAACAAGTATGTAAAGACGTACGTTTTTTTTAAAGGTAAATCTTTTCTTTTAATAAAATATTTTATTTTACAGAAACTGGCACAGATACAGTGGTTAGAAGAAGTAAAATCCCTCCAAGATGATCCGAAATCTGTTAGTCGCGAAGAGTTGACTAAATTAATTGAGAAAGGCATGACAATACCACCTCATGTTAGTATTGAAAATACATTGTCTGAATTGCACACGTTAACGAAGGCGGTCGATAAATGGGAAGAGAAGGCCAAAGGGTTTCTTAACACCAAAAATGGACGAACTAGACGAACCATCGCGGCTGTGGAGGAATTTATTCGCGAGGCTGATGAGGTCGAGGCTTATTTACCGAGTTTAGATACTCTTCAAGATTCATTGAACAAAGCGAAGAACTGGACGAAACTGATCGACGATATACGAGCAAGGGAGAACTTTCCGTATTACGATACTTTGGATGATTTATTAAAGAAAGGAAGAAATATCCCTTTGCATCTAAATGACCTTCCGATTCTGGAATCTACTCTTTCCCAGGCGAAAGCATGGAAAGAAAGGACCGCGAGAACATTCTTGAGAAAAAACTCTCATTATACACTAATGGAAGCTCTGTCACCACGAATCGGCGTCGGCGTACAGGCAATGAAAACTAAGAAGAACAAGGGCGATGAATCCGTAGGTGCGGTTTATGTCTGTGATATAAAATTGGACGATTCTAGTGACTCGGCAAACGTAGTAGCTGCCTTTAAACTGGCAGAACAACGTGAAATGGAGGCGATGAGAAGCTTGAGAGAGAGAAATTTGATGAAGATGAAAGCGGAAGTAGAAGATTCCAAGTATTGTGTTTGCCGGCGACCGAGATTCGGCATTATGCTCCAGTGCGAGCTTTGCAAGGATTGGTTCCACAGTAAGTACAATTTAATAACCAAAAATAGAGCCATTATTATCTCGTTATATATGAATTTTTATTTCGCAGCAAACTGTGTGCCTTTGCCTAAGACATCGTACAAAGGTAAACTACCAGGACCGAAGGACATGAAATTTTTGTGCCCATGCTGTTTACGTTCTCGACGACCTCGTCTGGAAACTATACTGGCTATTTTAGTGAGTCTCCAAAAAATCCCGATCCGATTACCAGAAGGAGAAGCGTTGCAGTGCCTAACGGAACGTGCGATGAACTGGCAGGTAGACATTCTCATTAAATATGTTCTCATATCATCTAAAGAGTGAATGATGTTTTTAATTAAACGTATGTTAATTAGGATCGAGCGAGGAAAGCTTTGGCTACCGACGAAGTCTCATCGATATTGGCGAAACTTTCTGTAATGTCGCAAAAATTAGTGGAAGCTGCGGCAAGAGAGAAAACGGAAAAGATTATCAGCAGCGAGTTGAAAAAGGCAGCGAATAATCCCGAATTGCATCAAAGAGTACAGGCTATCGCACCCCTCAGCGGGGTGCATTCAGATGATAGCACACTTAGTATTGCAGTGAGTATCGATTGCGAGTTATAATAAATTTATTGATTATAAATTATTGTTTATAAATAATAAAACAAAATATATATTCATTTCAATATTTTTAATATTTCAGGATGATGATGATGATATTGTTACTTTGGATGACGAACCAACATGTAGTACTTTCAATAGTAACGAACACGCATATTCGTACAGTAAGTTTTTCAAATTGCGATAAATATGTGCAATGTATTTATATTTATTATTTAACCAGAAAATAACTACATATTATATTATTATTTTAGTCTCAAAGATTCGGCGGAAAACTCAATCGAATGATAATGAATCATTTGGTACATTATCTTCAAGCACGAGATCGCGTTTGGAGGAACTTATGATGGAAGGTGATCTGTTAGAAGTCACGTTGGACGAAACGCAGCACATTTGGCGTATATTGAGTTACATGAATACTCACAACACCATGCGGAAATACAAATCGCTCGAAGAAATGCAAGCGAATATTAATCAGGAGATGAAAGATGTGAAGAAACGAGGTAGGAAGAGGAAATCAGAGGAGTTTGAATTACTTAAAAAAATCGGACGACAGAAAACTGAGGAGAAAAACGTGGTTAAACGTAGCAAAAGTGGTGGTCCTATCACTAAGGAAAAGAGACAGAGCAGTTCGCCGATCCCTGTAAAACGCGGACCTCGAAAGGTAGTAATTGATTCTGTGTAATAATCATGTCTCGAATATTAAATCTTTCGTATTAATCAAAATATTAATTTTATTAGAAATAATAAATGAATAAATTTTCATAGTAAATTTGCATTCCACATAGTAATCTCAAATTCATGATAATTCTTAGTTCTAATCGATGATTTGTAGGAAATTTACATTTGAGACATTTTTTAACAGTCCGTAATTCGCGAACAGCTCATTTTCAGTTAAATATGAATTGTAGATAAAACGTAAGAGTGAGGGCGAGGAAACTCCTAGGAAGCGAGGCGGTAATCGCACTAAGAAGACCAAGCAAGAAAGTTCAGATGAAGAGGACGATTGCGCGGCGGTTAACTGCTTACGGCCTAGTGGTAAGGACATTGTCTACAATACATTCGCAACGGAGTTTTAATGATCTAAGCACTATAAATGTTCTTTATATAAAATAATTATATGTCGTACTATATATATAATGGACACTGTCAGAGTAATAAACATCATATTGCCAATGATTGTGTACATAAATTTTTTGATCATACGGCGTGTATCAAATATGAATTATTTTCGTACATGATTTGATTTGAGAGTATTTTGATTATACCCTCATTTGTTTCTTAAATTACACTTTTATTTTGCCTATATTTCAACACGTATTTATTTTATTTGTTATTTAGGTAAAGAAGTTGATTGGGTTCAGTGTGATGGTGGCTGCGAAGGTTGGTTCCATATGCATTGTGTCGGATTGGATCGCACGGAAATTGCGGAGGAAGATGATTATATTTGTAGCAACTGTAAAGAAGCCGATCAAAGTGCATCGGTAAGGAAAAAAGTGGTCGGAAAAACATAATGTATATCATTTACCGTTTTTTTTCTCTTTTTTAATAAAATTTACAAGGTTGTATACATTATTGGATTGTGTATATTATCGGCCGCATTTTACATTTTACTTTATAGATATAATAAATATGCATGTCAGCGAATATGTACAAACGTCCCACATTATGAAATTTAATTCGACAAGAAATTTTACTTTTCCGTCTTTGTTGCATTGTTTTGTTACATAGTAATTGATTATAATTTTAGAGGTAGTTTTTTTTTTTTCGTGTTAAACATTATAGTCGAGATCCGCGTTAGATCCGGCTGAATCATTAGGCCTGGATGCACTTCTTTCCCTTTCTCAGCCCCAGGAGTACCATGGCAGCACCACTGACACAGAAGCGGGTGTCTAGGAAAACGACATTCCTCGTTCTAGGATTCATTAGCCCACTTCGTGTCGTCTGTCTGTCAGCTCCACACGAGACATCGGGGCGATTGCGATAATAGCGACTCTCGATCTATGAACTCGCGATACAAAGTTAATGTTAACAGTTGTTAACGATTGTTTCTCACCAAACTATTGCAGATCGTGCATTATTCGTTTATTAGCGAGCAAGTGAACTTAAGATGCAAAGTATTATAGCATAGTCGATACAGCGATCATACATAGTGGACATTTCTTATCGACTGTAGTTTTCATTTGTATCTGCAAAGATTATACTTTTAGATGTTAGTAGCATCGCTAGTCAATCATCGATCTGCATTTATACATCGAACTACGAAATTTTTTGTTTACAAATAGGGACAATGCTGCACAATGACGACACTAACAAATTATTTTTGTGCCTCCACATATACACGTATACATATACCTGCGCGTGCGTTGAAATTCAATTGTACAAATGATGCGAACGCTAGTTTTATTTTAATACGCACGATTGTGAAAGTATTTTGTCTGTATTTTGTTGTGTATTTCGTTAAATCTGTTGTTTCGTTAAATTTTTTTTCTTTTACTACAAATTATCAACTTCACTTCATGTCGACAGTGGGCGCATCACGGATGAACCGTGATGTGCGTCTTTTTTGTAATTGTCAATTTGTCCGAGAAAAACGTTATTTGTTTTTTTTGTTTAAAGAAAAATGTTATTTCCGTTTTATCTTATGTCACGTCTATATATCACACTTTTCACTCTGGATGATACGAAATAGTTTCTACGCGAGATAATTAAATCGATCTGCGACCACGAGATTGCATTATTTGCAGCAATCTTAACAACACGGTCTATAATGCGTATTACCTTAACTATTGATATTGGTATACCCTGAAATAAAGATACATTACACACAAGCTGATTAACCCGAACGATGAGTGATATTCTCAAGAATGTTGTCGGTATGACAGTGTATAATGATTAATCGGAATGAATCGTTCTCAAAATACAGCATTGCGTTATAACAAGCAAGGTTATCCGTCAATCTTTTGTATCGGTTTTTAAAACGTCTGTTAGGCGCACAATGCGAAAAGCGAGGATTTCCTTTGCGCCGATCGTATGTACAGAATAGACTGAGAGATGTGTGTATTATGATTATAGGATATATATATATATATATATAGATTATAGGATATTAGAATATACATCAGATACATAGAATCAACATAAGCTATAGTTTGTATAAAATAAAAGGAAACGATTCAGACAAGCAGATAAATTAGCATATCTACTCTGCCTTCCCGAAATAGTAATCTGTAAATATTCTGTTTTTGCACCAGAGGCTATACTCTATCGTATTTTGCGTTTATATTTCTTCGTAATTCTACGATTCTCCTCATCTTATATTTGTGTTTGTCATCTTTGTTATTTTTTAAAAAAGGGAATATATTCTCTAAACTATTAATCTAACCACAGATCTACATTTTATTATGTTCTTTTTAATTTAAGTTGACAAGAAATAATAAATATTTTTTATGTAAATATATTATTCACATAATATCTACATGAATTAAATAAATAATAATTAGAGTTTTCATTATATTTTTATACTATCATTTATTACATAAAAATAAGTGATAATTTTGTCTTATCCCTTATATTCTTTTAAATAATTGTTAAAGTTAAGTTACTGAATCATATTAAGGTTTTGTGGGTATCACATAACGTAAGATTAATTTGTATTTCAAAGAGAGTATACATATAATCAAATAATGTTAAAAATATGTTATTAGATTGCAAGATGTAAAGAAGAATCTTTTAAAAAACATTGATTTTTGCGATAGCCGCGTTGACTTTCCATCAAAAATGTTACTATTTTATACGTAGGTCTTGTCAAATCGAGATTCGATATATTTCAATAAGCGTTGATTCTGGAATTGGAAATTTGTTTTTATACTAACTTGTTTTTATACTACTCTTTAACTAATTATTTCAAAAGTTTGTATTACTTAATTTTATGTAAAAGTCCATCCAATGTGCGCGGAACGCAGAGTACTTCATATAGAAGAAAAATTTTATCTTAGGCTAAATCGTGAACGTTAGGCTAAATCGAGTTCGAAAGAACTTTGTATAATTACAGATAAAAAATTCTTTAGAAAATCTTGAGTTTTGTAGTAAAAACCCGAAAAGATTGGATCAACGACAGCACAGTGTGTTTTAAATAGTTGTATACTTGTCGGACAAACCTTGATGAACGAGCTTTGCTAACGAACACAAAGGATTATTGTTCTAATGTTAATTATAGCGTAAGAGAAACGTCGACGAATTCAATTAATAGAATTTATTATAACACGAATGCTGACAAATTCTAGCCACTTGTACATCATCGGCAATGAGTATGCTACGTTTTATTTAAAACAGGCTGTGAGAAAAAAGAATCGATGAGACGTGTACACATATATTTTTGTATAGATCAATAAGACCCAATAATCGATAATTTCGATTGATGTTGGACGTGATGCAGTGGCATTTTAACGATAGCTTTTCAAGAACGCGCTAACATTTTGATATCTTCGTCTCGTTATTTTTTTTTCTTTCTAACAATGTGTATCAATTCTGTCGAGACGGAAAATATTTAAATATTTTGTATCTGACAATTACTTATCTTTGTTGAGCGTATAACAAAACGTTATCGCAAATGGAATGGAAAATCGGAATATCGTCTTACATGTTCTAGCTAGACTATTGTACATTGCCGTTAGATATTTATATTATTTCGGATTATTAATCACTTGTTAGGTACCTAAGGCACAAGTGCCTGCATGCCTTTCTAACATACTATTATGTGCATCGACTTTCTTGTTGTGCGCAAACATCTTGGCAGCATCATTCTCAATATGAGATAGTCGTACAAATTGTATTAAATTAGCGTAAATTGCTCGTGATTATTTAGTCCATTGAATCATGACAATGAATGAAATATTACATTTTTACGCGGCCAATTTTGTAAACTTATACTTTATCTTGATATACACATACACATATACATACACACACAACGAAATTCTTTTCTAAATAGTGGACATGATATTTTTGGAGAATACTCGCGAGCAGTTTTTGAGAGAAGAGACATTTTCACGAATTAGAATTTTTATCACTGGTATATGATTAGCATAGTCTTTTTTTCTAATATAGACTATTATTATTATTAAAGTTGTGGTCTTCTTCGCTTAATGAGTATTACGAAATGATTCTGGTATTCTGTTATAAATTCACATTCTCGAACCTCTACAGGTTTACCATGATTTATCTTAAAATCTCTCAACCAATGCATAATTTATTCGCCGTCGAAGAGTTGTATAAAGTAAGACATTTCTGTAATTTCTGAAGGCTAACTTAATATGTATAGCGATATATCACTTCACAATAGAACCTTATTTGAGGCGGAGTTCCGCTGCTTTCGATAAGAAAGCGATTTACTTCTTGTTGCATATATTATCGTAGATGTATCTATCAATAAATCACTTGACGTCAAAGAAGCCGTTATCTAATTCTCAATAATATTTCATACTTTTGAGTTTAATTATCCGATTAGATTCTTGATTGACTGTTTCATATTTGCTCTTAATATCCGATACAGTCTCTGTTATGTCTTATCTCTGTTTTCATTGTTATACTTTTAATCATCGTAAAATGAAGATTTTGTTCTATTTCTTAGATTCCTCTAAATTATATATATTAGTGAAAAAAAGTTAAGTTTTGCACATAACGAAGATCTATATATATAATAAAATTAAGTTTTTTTTTAAATCTTTATGTAATGTCTTTTTGTGCGTCATAGAATACTTTTTGCAATTACCTAATTTTATATCTATGTATTATTATTCTAATAATCGATGTTCTTGGAAAAACTTGTAAAATAACCTTGAGGAAATGAAACTTTAGGAAACTTTTGAACCTGGGACAGTTTTTCTCTTCGTCCCCGCGAGGTAACATTTAAAAGGGGTCGATGACCGTTGAAGCATATTCAACATAGTGGGAGAGATAGAATGTCAATAAAGAGGCGAGGAACGTGAAAAGGGAGATGTGAATTTCTGGTTCAACGTGACACGTTCTGTAAAGGGCGATATCAAGCGCACTCTTTTATGCGAGTCATTTTGACAAACTTGCATAATTTAAATTGCGTAATGAACGAAAATGTTGGAAATATTTTTCTTTTTATCTACAATTTATTTTTTCATGTATTTAATCTAGCTGACGAATATTTTGTAGTAATGAAAACACAAAGAACGATGCGCTTGTTTAAAGCGAGCCAAGTTGTTTTGCATGAGCGTCGCGATGCATTTCGGTAATCATTAACGTAAACGGTGATCATTATCGTAAACAGGTTGACCTCAATGACGATAGAAATGAGTCAACCTAAATTTTTTTCGATCCAACGTACATTACTACTTAGTGAAAAATGAGTCATCGCCATGCGATCTCGTTCATACGAATTGTGTTACAATACCGTGAATTTGTGATTTTAATCGATAATGTGGCTCTTGTAAGATAAATCATAATTATTACAGTAAATTAATTATACAAAGATAATATCTTAATTATACGAATTATATAAGGTATTAATTTAATTATGAAAACATGTCACGTATGTGATATTTATATAAAATAATAAAGCTTACATATTTATGTAAATATTTATTTTCATGTATATGTCAGACGTTTATCATATAAAATAAAATATAATTGTATACATAAATGCATTACAATTATACTATTTCATTTTAATCGGCACTTTAAATACATATTTTGTTTCCTTTCTTTTCTCTTTATGAGGATGATTAGGAACAGAATGAGCGTCAATCAACGAAAAATGATTAAAGTTACTAGGAAAATGTTTGCACAAGAGTCACACGGTCTAAATCCGATTTAAATTCCGCGCCCTCGAAGAAATTGCGAAATTTCGAGATGAAACTGAAGTGAGCTGTTAAGCTCGTGCTACAATAATTAAATAATACATAAGTTAAACAAGATTATATTACAAATAATAATTGGGTAATCGATCTTTGAATATATTTATTAAATGGAATTCGATGTACATACACGCACATCTATAGGCACACTCGAGGTCGCGAGCGAGGTCGCGGGGCCGACGTGTGTTTCGGCTGTTTTCGTGCGTTCTCGGCAGCGGTCGGTCCGCTGGCGCGCGCGGTGTTTGGAGCACCGCTCGCGGCGCAGTCCTAGCTGCGACTCCAATCGTGTCGGATGTGTCGTGTATTTGGCGCTGACAGGCTGACTGTGGGAACCCAGAAACGCTTTTGCCGAAACTGAGCGACCGTGCCGTCGTTTCCGGTGAATATCGAGTATCGCGCGTTCGCGACATTTGGTCCGCGCACAAAGACACTGAGTGAGAAAATTGTCTTTGTTGACCGTTGAGTGCCGTCGCACGTTGCGCGCCGCGTTGTGTCACGACGTATATATACGTCGCGTATACGCGAGTCATCGGGCCGAGAAGGACGGACGATTCGAAAGAGGAAAGGAGAGAGTGCGAGAGGGAGTGAACTGAAAGGCGTGAGAGAGCGACGGAGAAGTAGTGACTGGGTGTCGAAGCGGAGAAAGGAAAGGCGGAAGGATTATATATTTTCGGACAACATGGCCACCGCGATCGACGACCGGCAGGAGCTGTTGGAGCAATTTCAAGCGGTGAGTCTTGCACCTTAACAAAAATTGGCATATTTCGGTTCTCGAAGGTGGTGCATTTTCCGCGATCTGGCTGTACCACGGCGCCGGCTATCGCGCGCGGTTTCTTATCGATCGCCGGTTTTATCAACGTGGAAGCTCACCCTCGTGCGAGGCCGACGTCACGCCGCAACCGCGGCCGGGTCGGGTCGGGTGTCGCCCGTCGGCACCTCCTGCGCAGCCCAGAGCTGCGCTCGGAAACGTCGCCTCAGGGCTTCATTTCTGCCTTGTCGCTCGAAAAGTCATTCGAAAGCATCATCGTATATCGCTATCCGGCGATAAAGCGACCTTACAAATCTCGGAATTTTCAGATGTATATATATATGTATGTATATATGTATATAAAGGAGATAACTTGAGACCTTCGAAATATTTTGTATTAGTGTAAATTTATCCGGGCTGTATTATAATTCTGTTATAGAAGACAACAATTTAGTATCAGTACGTGTTAATAATTATATAAAATTAATTAAATGAGATTAATGATGGAATTATCATGTAATATGTGAACAAAGCATTACACGATTCTACAAAATGTTCAAAATATCGTTTGATTCCAAATATCCTAAGATACCTCCGAGAGATTTTTCTTTCACTAATTTTACTACAATCTTCAGGTCGGAACAAGTTAACGTCCTCCGTTCGTTCCGATTGTTATGGTATGCGAGAACCGTTCAATGAGAAGTTAATGTTAAGTGTTTCGAACCGGTCGGGTGCGTAATCGCGATCGCCCGGAACACCGCCGGTGACCTGGTCACTTCTCGTTTCGCCGAGCCGATCGCAGTCGTGTGCCGCACGCACGTGCATGTAAGCAACGGATTAAGCGCGTTATACACCATCGCACTTACTCATTATATCGCTCCCCGTGTTTACCTCATACTTATTTGACGTCGATTGTTATGACAGAAGTCCCCAAGTTGAGACTTGTTATCGTGTTTGCGTTTCGCGAGAATTCTCTCATCTCTTCACACGGTAAATCAAGCGAGCGAAGATTAAAAGATACACGAAATATATTTAAATTCCCATTTTCTACGATACGTATTATTCAACGTCGAACGATCAAAATTTAAGTTTAACCGCTGATTGGGATTACGAGACGTGACGTTTAAAGTTCGTTTACATCTGGTGTAGTCCGGCGCAGCGATTTGTAGAGCAAGTTTGATCGATGCATCACTGCTCTCGCCCACGCATCTCTGAACACGTAGTTAGGCTAAATGTAGTTAAGCTAAATAACACACAGAGTACAGATGAAATATTTTCAAACATTGATAAACGACCTACTGCGCTACTTGCTTGTTCAATAATATTATTCTTTGAGTGTTATTAGCAATTGCAAATATAGAACGCTATTGATAACAGGAATAACGATGTTAACTTTATCGATGTTGAGATAATAAGAACATACGATGATTAACGATGATATTTCGCGAGTATATGTCCGAAAATAATTATCAATAATCTTTTATAAAAATTCAAGTATTTCATCTTACAAATTAATATGTATGTAATGAGAATTTATCATATGACGCGCATTTCAAAAACATTTTTCGCAGCATCGTTTACACGTGTTTGTCCTTCCGCCACGTAAATCTCGCAATAGTTTCGATTACATCTGGCATGTAGACAAATTAGATAAACCGCAGATCTGTTTGCCCCGACTTTTGGAAGTGCAAGCAACCTCGTTGCCGCGTGATTGCACTTTGCTCTCCACGACAGGCTTTTCACGGTTGGTCGATCGTCTGTGAATGCGCAGCGGTTCGAGATCGGTTTTTCTCTCGCCTCTGCGATTCCGATCGTTCGAAAGGCAACTTGACTCTCGATTTAACTCGTTAACCCTTCGTGGTCTGATACAATATCGGGAAATAACTCAATATTGTTTTTTTTTTTCAATATTACTTCAATATTACTTTTTTTGAACGTTATATTCTTATTTTTCACAGAATTTTAATCCATTTGCAAGTAATTTACTATTTTTGTAATACATATTTTACTATAAATAAAATAATTTTTTCAAATATACATTTGTGAAAACAGAATCACATTAGAATATCAGTGGTGTGATTTTTTATGGTGTCGGTATCATAAATCTTGTACAAGTCTTTCAGTGTATCGCTGAAAGCGGACAAAATATTTTTATGGAATATTCTCCTATATTAACGGAATTTCCCCTCTGTAGTTTTACTTGGAAATGTGCAAAGTTCGGAATATTAGTTTTCCACATTTGTTTGTTGTTCGCATAACATATGTCGATAAAAATGTCAGTTTGTAGCAAAAGCACAAATATTTCTCGAAATAAGTCAGTAAACTTTACACGTATAATCCCGAATTAATATTTACAATAATAATCTAATAAGATACGAAATGGTCGAATTGTTTTTATAAATCAAGTCATCGATCAATTTCCACAAAATTCGTATTTATCTGACTTTTGTTTGTTTCTTTCCTTTACACGACTCAAATAATAAAATTTCGAAAGTATAAGATGAGAGGTGTCTCGAAAACAATGACCTTGCGCTAATACGAGCAAAATAGCGTAATTATTCTCTTCCGCCAGTCATATCGTCGAGAAAATCTTCAATTATCTTATTGATCGCGTTACTGGTATGCGAGAGACGCAACCCCTTCCTACATCCTGCGTCATAAAACTACATGTGAACGATGAGTAAGAGCACATCAAGAGTCACCCCTACGGTGTGATGCTGAATCATCGGACATTCTGCACTTTAAAATCCCGATAAAATACGCAGGGTGCGTAGATAAATTCTTTTTGTGCGGAAAACACTTCTGGATAAGATCAAATGACTCATAACTATTATTTTTATTGTTTTTCACACGCATCATTCGTCACGCTTGATTATTTAATACTGTTAGTTTCACTTACGCTTGCTATTATTGTTCTTTACACTTGACGCAATTTCTTATTTTTAAATTGGAGTTTTATAAAGGTCCTCCCTTTATATTTTTTTTATTAAAGGTTTTTTTTCTTAAATTGTATTTATCGAAAATATGTGATTCATTAAATTCGTTAGATAAATTTTTTGAATAATAAAATTCTAATGTGTAATTTTACGAATTAAATTGAATAGAATTAACAAATTGTATCTTTTGCACACCAAGAGGTAAAGCAAGAGCAAATTATAACGAGTGCAATTAGAGTAATACACGAGTTTTTCTTTAAAAGTTTATTTTTGAGCAAAGCTCAGTTGATTACCTCGACATACGTGCACAAAAGTGACATTTCTGTGTGCGCTATGCGTCGGTGCTTTTCCAAAGGATTACCTACCACGCTCTCGTAACATTGCTTTCCTGATGGGGTGACTCTCAACCCTTACGCATTTGAACGTGTATAATCTACATCAGCGTATGCATGATCGTGAGACACGCATATCGGAATAGGGAGAGTAAAATATATACATAATATATACAGAAGAAAATTGTAAATGAATGAAGGAACATATTAGTGATCTTAATTAATAAAATGCAAGTATGATACAATGGATATTCCCATAAATATAGAAGAATTTTTACTGCGTTGCTGTCAGATTCTTCAATAAACTAAAAATGATTATTGGCTATATTTTTATTACTTCCAATTTTTTTAATAATTAAGCTTTAAGTAAAATTTTTATATTAAAATTTACTTGATATTGATAAAAGGAAATTAATAATAAATTCTACTGTCACTGTACATTTTTGAAATTTTATTCTACACAGCTATACGATCTCTAATATTTTTGTAATTAAATTTTTAATTAAATTTTTGTTACAGTTACAATTGTAAAAGAATTTATTACCTGACATCTAGACATAATATTTTTAAAATAACACTTTTTGTATATTATTAAAAATAAAACAACGTAATAAAAAGAGCTAGGACACGAAATAAGTAAAAATGTAGGTATGCGTGAAGTGGAGATCTCGCGTTTCGCTCGTATTTCCGACCCGCCATTCGATTCCGGAATTTCGCACTTTATTTGCCATCGAAGGCAGTTTACCGTGTCGACATGACGAATTTTTTCATGTCGCACTATTTAGTTGACGTAGTAACATGCAAAAAACCAAAGCTTCACGATAATTACTGAAATCAAATTAATTTATTTGTCCCTTTTTTTATTTATTCTTGTATTAATGTGTTAATGTAGAAAAAATTTATAATTGTGTAATATACACGTACGGTATTGTGATGTTGTACTTACGTCAGATCTTTAATAATAAGTAAATATGCTACACATATGTATATACGCGAAAAGGTTATTCTAGAATAAATTCTGGAGCACGTGCTCGAACGGCCACCCGAAGCGCGCCATGTCGCTGCGTTGGCACGTGCCGTTCTTTTCTTATCCAGAAACCACGCCGTTGGTCTTTCATAAAAACAGCAGGAGACCGACCGCAGTGAATAAGTAACTTCTGGTTCATTCAATATACGTGCGATTACAATGAGAACAAAAATATTACCGCGGCAATCTGACTTTGCTTACTTAAATCTATTATCCCCCAAGTACGCCAGATATGTACAATTTATGAATCAGCGATGCGTATATTTGTTCAATTTAGTTTTTAATTTATTTAAAATTTAATAATATTGAAAATTATTAAATCTATATGAATATTGTAATAGACTGAAATATTTAATTTGCTAATCAATTTCTGTATTTCTCGGTGATATATTTCTCTTTCTTCAAGATAATTAAAACAGCAATTAAAAGTAAGTTTACTGGTAATTATATAATAATTACATGGAAAAGAACGCTAGTTTGTTAACAGATACATTTCATGCATCGAAGATTCTTGAGATATCGTTAGACTGTACTTGTATGTAGTCGAGTCAAAACTATTTCATAGCTTCGCGAGCATGAAATTAATACAAAATCACGCGTATGGCATTCGCGTGAAAAATATTTTACGCGCTCAATTAGATTAAAATGACGGAAATGGGGTAATATTGGAAATAGGTTTTATACGTCTTCAAAAATTTATTCTGCACATATTTTCATTATATTACATTATATCTACTTTAAAGTATACCAGATGCATTTTTATAGAAATTATAATGGTGTTACAGTCAAAATTTTGTTTTTTTTTTCAAATGGCGGTATTAAAAAATTCATAAAAGTCAGAAATTATTGTGATATCTACAAATAAAATAATGACGTGATACATGTTATTAATGCATGTAACTTTGAAAGCTTTGTGATGTTTTTACATCGACACTTACTTTTTACATCGACGCGAGTCGAAATAAACATTAATTTGTCTACAATTGCGAAAATAATGCAACAATAATTTCGCAATATTTGCATATACGTGTATTGTACACGTGTTCTAAAGCATTCCTTGAATTTTTACGCAAGGCGACTCATGTAAGCAGGCGCGGCTGCCGTAAAAGCTGCTCTCTTATCATTTACAGCTGACAATGCCTTCTACTCGATTGTTGCTCAACCACAGCATGCTACGATTGTTATGCAATTGCATGCCGCTGGAATAGTAAATGGACCACGATCGACTGCTTAAAAGTAAAATCGTTACGCAACTATGCTTAGGTCGCATAATACCTCTATTGCATATATTTTCCTAGTCAATGGTTCTCAATGACGTGTAACCAGTGTGATTATGTTGAAAATAATTTACGCGTAAATTAAAAGTAAAAAACGTCAACTACGTTTGACGTCAACTAGTCTCCTTTCATTTGAGTTAAAAGTAAAAAATAATAAAAATAAATAATAAAATAATAAAGAAAGGAATAATGTAAGAGTCAAATTTTTTCTTTTTGCAGTTGCTTTTTTTTATATCTAGCAAATCAAATTTTCTGTAAATTTTTCATGTGTGTTTAATATTTTTCATTCAATCAGCGGTTTCTTACCATCACGTATGTAAATGCATAATGTTCTCCTTGTTCGAGTTGGCTTCATGTTGGAAATACAATCCGCGAGAAATTCCGCTGTAGATTCAACTAACAAAAACGCTGGCATGAATGCAGTCGTTATGATGGGAAAACTTATCGTCCGAACCTCTTTTTGCCAGCCAGAGGAAATTAATCTCTAAATTCTGTCTGTGATCTTTGTCGGCAACTATGCGTCGTCAGTTATTGCGGGCAATTCGAGCTCAGATGTAAAGTCCTTCAATAAAGTGAATGTACGGACTGCATAAGTGTCACTTCAAACTTGACATTAAAATGTTTGTCCCAATTAGAAGTTACAGATATTCAGCAAAAAAAAAATATTTTATATATGTCACCTGATAAAAATATTCACATAGTAATTTTAAAATAATGCTACATTTTATTTACTTCGTAAATAAATGTTAAAAAAATAATGTTAAAAAAGATGAAAAGAGAGTATTGAAATCTTAAAAGACAGATTTAAAGATTTAAATACAATTCGTAAAATTTTATATAATTTTATATTAGAAAAAACTTGATAGTTTTATGCAGAATGACATTCGAAGTGATTTTGTTATAATCATATTTTTATTTTGTAATTAACCAAACAAATATAATTTAACCGAGGGTAATTATGTTTACACGGTAACCGCTTTCACCATTGTTTCGCCTTAACATGACATTAAACGCTAAATAGCAGTTGGTATTTGATGTCATTTCCTTTGCAAGGCACCTCCGAATAAAGTAAAACATACCGATTTATTCATGGTGTGACTAGAAGATCGCTTTTGAAGAAGGTTGAAAAATGTCAAAAACGTAGCCGACTCCTTTCTCAGGTCCGGACAATGTACGCGTCTCGGAGCTAATTCTCACGTAAAAACACCCAGGTATGTGTGTTTATATTGTGAAGTGTACATACGTGTATTTCTTTGTCAGTTCGGTTCTCACGCTTAGCTCCTTAATTACTCCATGTAGTTATAATTAATATCCTTTCTCGGCACACAGCGAAGTTCCGTATTTTAGATAAGATGAAATGCGAGAAACGCCATTTTTAGTTGCACACGGAATTTTCTCAAGAATAGACGCGTAAAATCAACCTCCAACCTTTAAAATTTTTTATTATAATTTGCAAAATTTATTGAAAATGCAGTTACGATAGCTTCGTGAAAAATTTTAACGTGCGACTTCGTTTTTAATATAGTATTAGGTATATTTTACGTATATCAAGAATATTCTTGCATGATAAAGCTTGTAAGAATAAAAAATTTTTCTGCGGACAATATGTTTGAGTATGCAATCTGATCATATTTTTTTTCGAAATTTCCAAGAATTTCCAAATAAATTTGCAAATAAATTTATTACAAGAAAACGTCTAAAGAATATTATATAAACCAATTATGTAATAATTAATTTTCAAATTTAAATTACAACTTTAAAATTAGCTTCTTAAAATAAAATTTATTCTACAATGTATATTAAAGTAGCAATGTTTAAATTTAATTTGAATATGTTTAAATTATTTATTTGTACAGGAAATTTAGCCAAGTAAGTTAGCAAATATAATCGTAGATAGTTGTTTTCTCGTGACTCTAACATGGAGACTGGGATATCAGGGTGATTATCCCTCATGAGGTATCACGAATTGATGAGTCAGGCAACGGATATATCTTCTTGCGGGACTTAGGTCACAGTGGCTAATAAGTTTGCTCGAGTCGCGATCTGGCTGCGTGACAGTATCGAGTATCGCCATATTTTAATCTGCCAATCGTGCACGACTCCGTTTCAGTCGCTTCGTTCGTACCATCTAATTGAAAATTCAATCATTATTTTCGCATCAGCAAAAGAGATAAACAGGACATGCATTAAAGTGATAATGTTCACTACATAAATATCACATCGCTTACAATACCTTTCTTTAAATATAAAACAGTATTGTAAATCCGTTTGTTACGAGACAATGCTGCGAATTATAAATATACATAGAACAAGTACGTATATACAGAAGGAAAACAAAGCAGACAGAAAATAAAATTACGTTACTTTTTTAACTGCGCACCGCTCGCCGTTCTGTACAATACCGTTAATTTAATCACGCGAAACATACGCGTCGGTGTGTTAATTATTCATCGCACGTCTTGATTTTTCATTAATTTCGTGGTACTAGACAATGTTAGAGAATACTAGAGAACCTAATAATCCTAATACCTGTTCCTGTATAATTCTCCTGATTCTCGGTAGTTAGACTTATGAAGTAGATTAGACTTAATAGGACAGTCTCCTGACTACGACCTGAGAATTTATTTGCATCCATCGTCCTACGTCGTCTTTATCATGTTCATTTTGTTATTTTTTTCGCACTCAATTATCAGTATATTGCTGATGGTAGAAGTCGAAGTCATCGCGGTCGAACCGATACAAATTCTTCAAATACTACTAACAGTATAGACTATTGTCGACTTTTCTCTTTGCGCAAAGATTGTTCGCTTTGTACATAACGGCAGGTAATAAATTCCATGTCGTCATACATAACTGCTCGGATTCTATGGATATAATTGGTGAAACTGTCACAAGATAAAATCGCGAAAGTATAAGATATGTGATACTATTTCGATTTGCTTATACTTCATGTAAATATATCATATAAACATGATATAATATTTATTACTTGAAGACAGTGTAATCAGTTATGTTAATTATTATAAAAATAAGATTTGAACAATCATGATAAATTATTTGTTATTATTTTTAGCATTGTTATATATATGTATAAAATTACTGAGTCAAATTAATTAATTATTCACACTTAATTCTAATCGATAAAATATAATTTAGAAGAAATGATGTATAACATTATTTATATTATACAATATTTATAAATCTTATTTTTTTAATTGGCTACAGTTGCTCCATTTTTCATTAAAGATTTAAGTTTGCTGAACTATCCTATCTACATCCATTTCGGGATCCATTAATCATTGATCTTTTGATTATCTGAAAGCGATAAATCGTTATCTTAACACAGAAACGGCTAAACGATACTTTATATGGTATGTAAGTTCTCCATGAAAATGCAGCTATGAATAAAATATGTTATGCACTTGTCGATGTTATCCATAATGTTGTCGGTTATGACTATTCGGGAAGTTGAAATTGATAGCGTCGGAAGTAGTTTACGATTATGGAAAAAACACTGGACTGTCGATCTTGCTTAAGAGTAGAGTCATGAGTCACACGGTCGGAACTTGTGAATGTTTGATTTGACGTCACCGGCTCATTACATTTGGATTCGATGATTCATTAAGCGATCGCGCCGATTTCACTTCCGCGACTTTCGCAACGAGTACTCTGTCTAGATCACGTTTGATGTTGCTTCTCCGATTCTTTTCGTCCGTTTTCTCCATTATGCAATATATAATGCATCCATGTTATGTGCAATAATCACTTTGATGTGCTTTTCGACTTCATGAAAAACTTAAAAACCATCTTCGTTTCTTTCGTAGAAACTGAAGATCATTATTAAGACATATTTCTAACGGATGCAAAGTGTCAAAGGTACAAATCCAATGGGAGTTTGGGAGAAATTGTTTCAAGTAACTGAAATAATTCATGTAAATTATTATTTCGGAGAAATATCACATAAGTAATTGTTCGCTTTTAAGTACAGCTGAATAATATGCAAAGAAGAAAATTGCTCTTTGTCCAAGGTTCATGAGTCACTATTCATAAATTGTTATGTTGCATATATATATATTTCTATATTATAATATGTAATGTTGAAAAAATCAGTGGATATTCTTACTTATGTACGTGATCTTGAGTCATCGTTGATCATCGATTCTAGAAAATGGAATCATGTGAAAGAATATTTGCTTCAATGATGATTCATGAAAAAGATATTACATAATAACACGTAGATTTTGAAAATTAAAATTTAATAAAACTATATTATTGAACAGTGAGGTATTAATTTTATCATAATTTCAATATCTATCAAGCTATACTCGTTAATCTACTTTTATGATATTTTTAAGATTGCATTTCATGCATATCTCTCTTTACAATGTGATTGCTAATTCGCACGTATAATTACTCGACGGAGAGAAGGACTGTAGATGCGGGGTCTATAAACGCAGTGGCACACGTCGATCAATTTACTTGCGAGCGAATAGCCATTCGTATAATTTACGCCTGTCATTAACCTCGATATCGCGTCAGGTCTCACTTTCGCACACGCGAGTTGTGAATCGAATCACGTCGCGGATCAAGCAGTGTAATATGAGAGCGTCGGAGTAAGATGTGATGCCGTTGCGTAAGGCAGAATCGCTGGGGCAGATACTTATCGACTTGCACGAGATGCAACAACGATAATGGCAGGTGTATGTCGGCAAACTTGCGGTACATGTATATGTGTGTGTGTATACATTGACAACAAAAGTGCTCACATCCGACCGCAATGGCACCTCCGATGGCAGCAAGCATTTGCTCTTAAAGTTGTTCACTGCGGTTGTGTCTTGTGTCAGCTTTGTGGTTGACTCGCGATATCATTGCATCCTGCAGTATATCTGTAATAGTTTCCGTTTCAAAATAAGATTTCATTACGAGAATACTATACATAAGAATTCATTGGATCAATTTTTTGAGAGACTTATATATAATTCGTTAAGAACACTTTTTACCTATATTTGTTTTAATTTAAAATTATTGTTAATTTAAAAAGATTTTGAAGGTATAGGTAATAATACGGTGTGAAATTCACACATTAACTTGATTTTCTATATATAAACTTTTGAATTAAATATTATTTTACATATTTTTTCATCGATATAAAGTTAATCTGCTTATAATTTTACATCGTTTTTCTATTAAGTATGATTAATTATTTATTTTGATATTTCCTAATAAAATATAATTGCATGAATATATCTTAGTGCTGAGAGAAAGAATGATACAATAGATAGAAAAATATAAGAAAAATTCTATGAGAATTCTCTTAGAATGTTCTGTCCTAATATTATTTCAGCTTTCTCGTGTTACTGCTAATTAACTTAGACTTACAATTAGATGTCGTAAAAATCTCACTGTTTAAATTGGATAAATAGCTTCTATTTAACAATATACATAATTTTTATGAACTGAGAAGCAGACTTAAATTTGCCACAAAGTTGTTTATGCACTTTCTCTTGTGTTTTCCATTCATTTCATCAAATAATTAGGAACGTAACCAGTATGTAGTAAGCTGTATATGTGTAAGATATTCATTCTTTTACTCTGCTTCTTTATAATAATATAATCTGTAGTCAAAATCACTAATTTTATTGCATTTAATTTTACAAGTTTTTTTTATATCGGTGTTAAAATTTTTCTCGATATTTTTATTCGTTAACCAATGATAAATAAATTTCTTCGATTAAAACTTATGTATCTCAGTTGAAATGTCTCTACGAGTAGCAATAAAAGGAAAAGAGAAACAAAACAATATTCTAAACCTTATGCGTAAATCCGACATACATACATGGTACTTTAATTGGCAGCGGCGCAAGATCACTCTTAAAATGTTTTGCATGTAAATACATGTGAGACTATCAAAAGCTACGAGAGCGTAGCCGTTTCCCTCCAAGCCGCCTTCAATTATCACCACTTGAGTTAACATTGAAGCGCCTTGCATGAACTTTTTACTACTCCCTGGTGGCGCCTATCAAGCTTTCAACATCGTAATTTATTCATCCAGTAAGATATTATTTGCGATTTTATATATATATATATATATATATATATATATATATATATATATATATTTATATATATATGTTGGTGATTTATTGTCAATATAATGTTTTAGCAAATATATATACATAAGAATAGTGTAAAGAATAGTTTAATTTACAGCACAAGGGTGATGAGTTGGTAGCTCCCTGGAAATTGCGACAATGATGATGCTATCGAAAAAGTATTTTACGATCAAGGTCAATGTCACGAATTTATGTAGCGGGACAATCTTTCAATGTCATATTATCAAGAAAAATTGTGCAATAAAGTTTAAAATAGTAGAGAAAATATTAATTAAAAATAAAGTAATCTAATGAACGCTATTTTATTTAAATTGTTTATTTTTCTGTTCTTTTTTTTATTGGATTTAAATTGAAAAACATATTATAATATCGAGAAATCTATATTACTTGATTTTAATTATCAAAGTTCACGGCTTACAATTTAATATTAAAAAGAGAAATTAATTGATAACCTTCGAGCGCATATTCTAATGACTTAAGCTTAAGCGTTATCTTATGTGTGTAAGATAACATATTATTTAGTATATAAATGTTGCTTCAGCGGCTTTAATGGGCGTATAATATTATAAGTCAAATTTACTATTTACTGATCAATAGATATCGTTTAGTCATGTATTTTTCTGATGACTAATCAAAATAATTTCGAATTCTGTCAGCAACGGTCATGCAAATTCTGCAAGGTGTGTCTAGGACGATTCTTGAATATCTTTTTCTACTGACTCTATTGTCAACATTATTAGTATAACAATAAACGTATCGTATTAAAATTAGTTGCCTGTGATAAAAATAATTTCTTGCACATTGTATTTGTGTTGTGTTGTACAAAAATAGAAAGAGTATGTGTGTTTGTTCTGTATGCAATATGGAGTTTGAATAGCTTTATATATGGAAACCTTGTATAAAAGATTTCAGTCTTATTGTCGATTGGTTTCGTATGATGTAATAATCTTTCTCTCGAATTCAATGTGCACACGTAGGAGGAATCTCGTGATGACGTAGCGATAAGATTGCCTTGGAAACAAGAAAATCGAATAAACTCGATTGTGAGGCGTTCATGGAATTGCATTTACTCGTCACGGTCGTTTGGTTCATCTTTAGACGTGGAAGAAATGCAGATTTATGGATTTTACCGTATCTAATTATCACTTTACGGAATTTATTTCTCATAAGACATACGCTTCTACGGAAACTAGGTACTAATAAGCAAAACATATATTTTGTTCAATAAGATTTTGTTGAAATCGTCAGCAAGTTCAATAGAAAATAAAGCAAATAAGATAAACATCGTTAATTCTGATCGAATCTATTCAGGAATATCAGGAAGAACGTCTGTAATTTAGCAAAGTTACAATCGCTTAAATATTTGCGATGTTGGCGGAAAGTAATGACTACTGAAAATTGCATCAGCCAATTAATAATTATATAATACCCGTGTCTTAACAACGCTTTTTCTCGTTACGTTTTATTAAATTTTCTTTATCATTTATCTCATGCGAACGATGAAGCCATCATCCGAACAATATGCCCGAGGAGCATACTATTACTACAGCACATTAAGGCCAATGTTATAACTCGTTTTCTCGGAGTTTCGCATAATGAACGTGGGCACTCGCCCTAATCTCGTGATTGTCCATTAACGTATCGCGCGTACTAATGCGCCGCTGCTGTGTGATTCCTCCTTTTCTCTCCACGCGGTAATTTAATCGTGATTTCCGCGGATGAATGCGAGACGGGGACAGTGTGCAACGCGATGTCGGACGAAACCAGTTCTCAGGATAAAAGCGAAAGAAGATACAGAGAAGTTTGACCCCAGGGGAGTGTTCTCGGTTCTATAGGGTGTTCCGTAATCTGCCGTCCAAATAATGAGACATGTGACTTAATCTTTCCGAGCTCCATCCGAATTGTATTTTAGAAGTACGTTTTGAATAATAGTTATTTGGATATTTATTTGGATGGTTATTTGGATATTTCGATTTTACACAAGAAAAATGTGAGATTGATTTAATAAATAGTTCAATAGGCTACGAGGTAGAAAGGGTTTGCGTTAATACTTTCGAATGTAAATGTTGATTCATAGTGATTGCGTTTTATGAAAAAAGAAATGAATTATTAGAAGGAAATGGAATTGTAAAAATTAAAGTCTAAATATAAATATATTAAGTACGAAAATATATTAAGTACGAATACACGTGCGAATGCACATTAATTCATAATATTTGCAAATTAATGAAACATTAAAAATTAATTTAAATAAACATATAAAAGTCGAATTTTTACAAAATAAATCTTGGTACAAATTTTTGCACAGATAATGACAAATATAGTTCTTCCGAATAGTATATTTGCAGTTATTTTTATATTCACAATAAACAGATATATGATGCGCAGTCTTCTTAAAAAATTTGTTTGTTTGTTAGGAAACAATTTCAATGTTCATATATTTTTTCAAACTATCAAATGTTTTTGCTCTATCGATTCATTGAGAACTAGATATATTATCAAACTAGACATATTATCTTATACATTACAAGATAACGTTGTTATACAAACCTGATCGAACCTTCTTCTTGGTACTCCACCGATGGCAGGTGTGTGCACTTTAATGCAGCGTTTATTATATATATGCCAGCTGCACTTGACACGTGTTTGCCTGAAGATGGTATGCATGGATTGCTGGAAAAAGAGCGAAAGAAGTGTTACTACAAAATGTCGCACATGTTAGTAATCAAGACTTTTCAGTAAAATATATCATTTAAATCCTGTTAAATTATTCTACTCTTATATGTACATATTTATAAACTTTTTGTCTTTGTGATTTGATACACGATTGATAAGAAAAATAAAAAGAGGATTACTCGAAGTGAAACGACGTGCATTCGTGCTCAATTAATTTTCGTTCACTATTCGTTCACTTTCCCAGACTCCACCATATGCTGATGATACGCACGAAAGACGCGCGTTCTCCGCTGATGCATCCATAAATTGCGGCAACAACGCAATCATAACTGGTGAAAACGAAACGATGACAGAAAGCATGTGTTTTCGAGGAAACGTTTCGACAAAATAAACGTTCGGTTAACGGACTCTTACTCCCTTACTCCGTCGTCTTTTCTCACCTCTTTCGCTTACAGATTGAAGGCACATCCGTTATGCGTGCGGAAAAACTTCAAAGACTACCTTTCTTCATCTCATATTTTGCTCTCATGACGAAGTGAAAGATAATTTTATGGGAAAATGAAAAGATTATTATATCGGCATAAAACGTTCCTTAACTTTGTTACATTACACAGACATATAAATGCTAATACAAATAAATAAATAAAATGTTTAAAAAATATTATAAAAATGAATGTATCGCATTAGATAATGGTGCATATGAGCATATATCATGTACTTCGATAAGCATGTATGAAACTCAGATAATGTATCTATTTGCATTTTATCATAAAATATCATTGGAATTGTTATCGCTATTCTATACAAGTATTTTTTAGATATAGATTTTTGTAATAGATTTTATCTTTCTGCAGAATATGTTTCTGATATGTATACGAATCATATATCTCACAAAATTCTTGATAGGTATGCGAATTTACCCAATGTAAATTTGATGCAACTCTTATTTTTAGTGATTGAGAAACACCATACATCTATTAAACATATAATATTAAAAAAATTGAAGTTTTAAAGATTTTTTAAAAGTTATTGAATTACTTACCGTAAGATATAATCATTTGCTTTCTTTTTGTTTACCTTTAACATAATTTTAATACAATGTAATTTTAAAGTTTGAATTTTTTAAATTTTTATTATAAAGAAAGAATGCAAATAGAAGAAACTAAGCAAGTACACCTAAGATTCCTGGTTTTCTTTAGCTTTTCTTTCTTTAATCATTCTGATTAATTGTTAACGAGAAGTTACCCCCACGACTCCTTATCTTTTTCTATATTATTATTTAAAAGAAACAGAGAATCGATTAATCTCCAGTTAACCACAGAATAAAAAAACCGGGTCTGAGAGACACATACTAGTGTCAGGATTAACGAAAACCCGATGAAACTTGCTTTAAGAAATTTATCTTTATGTAACGAATGAGAATTATGAAAATTATTCTTTTTGACCCTTTTTGTAATATTATTTTATACTTACATAATTTTTTTAGCTTGACATATAATAATAAAAATTGTTCGAGAATATATTATAATATGTACTTTAATACAAATCTTTATCATGTTTACATACAAAATTTTGAGATATATTACATTAGTACAAAATGTATTTTTCTTGTTTTAATCAAGAAGAACTTTAATATTATAAAAATTTTTTAGTTTTAAGATATAAAATATATTTTGTTTTTAATTGGTTCATTGATAAGATTGTGATAACATTTTTAAATGTTACTGTGTTATCACAACAGATTGATGTTTCTGGGGATATTCTATTTGATTTTTACTTACATCCCACTTCATCATGCGATCGATAATACTGATAAAATCATCGACGACAGAATCAGTACACTTTAGTGTGTCGCAACAGTTCGATTCTTTCCACGAGACGAAGACGACCTCTTTTTTCGACATGGAAATTTGTGAGATGAAAAGATGGGACGTTATACAGGAATATTTTAAGGATTTTCGAGAGCTATTTAAATTCGTGAGTTCATTTAACTTCCATTTTCTTTAGCAAACATTCTAACAACTTCGATAAATTTTGTGTGATAAGTATTCGATAAAGTATTTAGAAATGATTAGAAAAAATGCGATCATTTGAAACTTTTCTCTTTCAATATAAATTTTCTTTTGTTAGAATAATTTTCTATATTAAATAATTAAAAAAAGGCATTATTACAAATATTAGATATCTTATGTAATCAAAAGATATACTTTACCAACGTGTGTGCAAAATTCTTTGCAACTAATCAGTCATTAAATTAAGTTGAAATTAACTAAACCAATTAAGTCAAATAACGAATTTGCGTACGAAGGTCTCGCACGAATAAATATGAAAAATAAAATTGATTTATATTTACTGATTTTCTTCGTTTGTGAAATTACAAATCGTTCTAAATCTTCCACATCATCGTCATACATTCTCAGCGACAAAAAGGAACGTTCAACAGTCAATTATTCTAAGATTTTGATAAGAATAAAATTTTCATTAACTGACAATTTATGTACGAAGACACTTCTCAAGTAGATATAAAGAGCTGCCGATTAACAAGCAAGTCCATCTTCTCAGAAATACACCGTTTACACGACCGTGTCTTTACCATACCCATTGTTCTGAGACAAAAATTGTGATGTCTACGATGTATAAATGCTTGCGGATCTTCTAGCGGAATTTTTCATGACCTGGATTTCTTTCGCACTACACTACAAGTCCTGCGACTTTGCGAGAATTGTGTAGATGCATTTCTTATATAATCCTTTTCTAATAAGATTTTAGTGGTAGACATAATCATGTGAAGACTAATTAATCTTGCAAATTGTCTATTTTGGATTGCAATCCAAATTTAAATTAATTTAAACGTTTGAAGAAAGATAAATATTTAAAGAAGAATAAAAGTATGTATGTCAAGCTATTTTAGCTTAAATCAAAATCATAAATTATATAAACTTTACTTTTTTTCTATTTTCTGTCGAAGAGTAAAAATAATTGAACAGATTTATTGTTCAATGTCCTCTATATTTACTACTTTTACTCATTTAAAAATTCTGAAATTAATAAAAACATTCACATCCATTTGAGTCTAATTATTCTTTTATCGCAAAACTTTATGAAATTTGTTAATATTTATTACAAGTTTTGATTATTAAATTAATTGTATTTTATTATCCACGAGTACGCAATCATTCCCCCTTTCTTAATAGATATATATCTTCTGACGGAAATCACGTTGTAGAAACTACTGTCATGTTGCACAATGTTATCAAGAGTTGTGTTGCAAGTTTGATTTCTGACATTATCTACTCAGTAATACAAGTGAAAAATTAGTATGAACGAAGATAAAAAAAAATTTTATCTAGCTTGTAAATCATTCGCAATTGATATCAAGAAAAAGAGAATTTTATAATTAAATATAAAAGAAGGATAGATGTTTTTCTATAACTTCCAAGATAAGATAACTTCTTTATGACAAATTTTTTATGTCATTAGAATTTTGATAGAAAATAATGATCTTCTTTCTCGGATAGATTGACGCGAATGGAGATGGCTTTATCAACGTTACCGAGTTGCGAAATGCTTTGGACGTTTGCGGCTTCAAAATGCCAGGCTACAAGGTACGTCAGATGATCGAGGAGTACGATGATAAGCAGCGGCTAGAGCACAAAGGTCGGCTCTCCTTCGAAGAGTTTGAAAAGCTCTGCAAGGAACTCAAAGCCAACGAATTGGGCTCCACATTCAAGCAAGTCGTATCGAAGAAGGAGAATCTTGAGACTCTGGGTGGAATTTCTGAGGCATCCAGCGAAGGAACCACGCATTCTGTCAGGCTCGAGGAACAATTGGCGTTCAGCGATTGGATAAATACTAATCTGTCGCACGATCCTGACTTGAAGCACCTGCTGCCTATCGATCCCGAAGGAAAGACACTCTACGACAAAGTCAAAGACGGAATATTGCTTTGGTGTGTACATTATATATTTTTATGGCCTATTTTTTTTCTTTTATTATTTATATAATAAAAACAATATTGTATTAATAATTTTGAAAAAGTAAATGTAAAGAAATTTATTTCGAATTATTCTAAAATTTAATTAAAATATATCCTTTCTATAATGTTTAAATAATAGATAATTTTATTAATTATCAGAAGATGTAGCTGGAATTATAAAAAGCATCTGTTTTTAAAAACGTATATTTTTAATAAACATAATAATATTGAAATTTTATCTCGATTGATAAATGATACTAAGATTAACTTATCGAAAATTAATTTCGCATATCTATTTTTCAGTAAAATAATTAATCATTCTTGCCCGGACACCATTGACGAGCGTACGATCAACAAGAAGAACCTGACGCTATACAAGAAGCACGAGAACTTGACGCTTGCTCTATCCTCGGCCCAAGCTATTGGTTGCAACATCATAAACATCGATGCGCATGACCTCACCAAAGGTTCACCCCACTTGGTGCTGGGTCTGCTCTGGCAGATCATCCGAATCGGCTTGTTTAACCAGATCACTCTCGAAAACTGCCCTGGTCTGGCCACTCTTCTGCAGGATGGTGAACGAATCGAAGACCTGTTGAAGCTATCTCCGGAGTCCATTCTTCTCAGATGGGTGAACCATCACTTGGAGAATGCCGGCATTGCTAGGCGGTGCAATAACTTCCAGTCCGACATCACGGACTCTGAGATTTATACTTATCTCATCAAACAGATTGCACCCAACACAGCTGGTGTTACCTTGGAAGCCTTAATGGAACCGAACCATATGTCTAGGGCAGAGATTATGCTTCAGCAAGCCGCAAAACTAGGCTGTCGTAGTTTTGTTACGCCTAGCGACGTCGTGAATGGTATTTACAAGCTCAATTTGGCCTTCGTCGCCAATATGTTTAACAATTATCCTGGATTAGACAAGCCGGAAAGCAACATCGAAGGTCTAGAATCTCTAGAGGAGACGCGAGAGGAAAAGACCTATAGAAACTGGATGAACTCGATGGGCGTGACGCCACACGTCAATTGGCTCTATTCAGATCTCGCTGATGGTCTGGTGATCTTTCAGTTATACGATATCATCAAGCCGGGCACTGTGAATTGGAACAAGGTGCACAAGAAATTTACAAAACTTCGAAAGTTTATGGAGAAGTTGGAAAACTGCAATTACGCCGTCGAACTAGGCAAGCGAATGAATTTCTCGCTCGTGGGCATTGCCGGACAGGATATCAACGATGGAAATGCAACTTTGACGTTGGCCCTGATATGGCAATTGATGAGGTCATACACGTTGTCGATTCTGACATCTTTGGCTGATACTCAAGGAAGCACCGTTGTGGAAAAAGAAATTGTTCAATGGGTGAATTCTAAACTCCAGGCGGCTGGAAAGACCAGTAGTATCAAAGGATTTCAGGATTATTCAATATCGGATGGTAAAGTCGTCCTCGATCTCATCGACGCCATCAAGCCCGGGTCGGTTAACTACGATCTCGTCAAGGAGGGTGGAACTGAAGATGTAAGGTTTCTGCTTACTTTTCAATATTCTTGAAATTCATGTTTTCAGTTAATGTCAAGGTTAATTCGATTTATATTGCGATAACTATTTCTATAGATGATCGCGCCACGCTTATACCATGCTTATGCTTACGTTATTATTGACATCGAGCTCTGCAGGTTTTAACTCATAATGCAAGCTAAAGTTAAACATTGCAAAATTTTTAATTGTAAAACATGATTTTGATTAAATTTGAATATGAATATTGTCAATAATCTAGAAATTATTTTGAAGAAGACTAGTAACATTATAAAAGGAGGAAATTAAATTTTAAAAAGCTTTTCCTAAAACATCCAAAAAACTAATAAAATATTCGCGGATTTTTCTAATTTATAATACTGTGGCATATAATGTCAATAGAACTTAACAAAACCTATCCAAGTCAATTTCAAAAACACCATTGACTTTGATCAATAACAATTACAGTTGCACAAGTTCTTACCAAGCTAAACTATATCCGCATTTGTTTCTATTGATTATCCAACGTTTATTCAAATCGCCTATACTCGCAAATTATGTATTTCCTTCAGTTGTCAGATGTTTATCTCTATGCCCGCAGGTATTAGCCCGTATTAATGTTTTCAAAACAAATTTCTATTAGAAACTTTCCTTCTATATCACTCGCGAAAGTTTTAAGCTGAAAGCCATTCGATTACACGAAAATGTAGAACGTTCTAGTCTAAATGGATCGATCAGTCTTAGCATCCCGTTGGCGTGACTAATCGACGACTATCGTTTTTTCGTTGTGCAGGAGAGTCTGGATAACGCAAAGTATGCAATATCCTTGGCGCGAAAGTGCGGTGCACGTGTTTACGCGCTGCCGGAAGACATTACCGAAGTGAAGCCGAAGATGGTGATGACGGTATTCGCCTGCCTGATGGCGATGGACTACATCCCGAATATGGACTCCGTGAAAAATCAACAAAATAACGTAAACAACGTAAACAATGGTCAATAATGTCGGCATCAATCTATTGTCGCGTTGTTCCACCGAACACGTGCCGTTTATCTTTTGTACACAAGAACTTTTGGTCGAATCGCGCCTCACGCTTCCACGAGCGTGATTTGTATATACGTATAGATTAAGTTAACTTGTTTTGAAGAGAATATTAAGGATTACTATTGCTAAGAAGAATTCATAAGACGAGAAGGGGAACTCCTTTGGAACCCTGACGAGACAGCGTTTGGTTCTTGTTTATTTGTTGAACGAATATCGTGTGAGGAACGTAACAAGGAATACCAAGATCATGTTTGGTGAAAGAATATAAAATCTCTCTTTGGATATTTTGTTTGGATATTTTGTAATTAAAACAAATATGTTTATATAGTTTATATATAATTATCTATGTGTGATATAAGAATTCCAAATTTAAAATATAACATTTAAGAAAATTTTTTATTAGAAAATATAATAAACGATAACTTTGATTTAAATATTCAAGATTCATGATATCGAATACCGATATTTCTCGTACCAGAAAGTGTATTTACTTACGAAATAAATAGGGTACAGGTCATGTCATGAGTAAGTCGGTCGAATCGGTTTTTAATTAATTCTAACATTTCTTAATTATATGCCATTGATTATCGTGTCTTACTATACAAAGTAGAATTCTCCTTCTCCATTATTTATGCAATCATATCACTCGTTTTCACATTACTACTTATACGACATCAAGTTAGGTTTGTATAAATCAATTTTATATGAAGTACTCGTAAAGCGAGCAAATAGAAAATATGCTAGAAATCCATCGAGAAATATTCCAAATACATACTCTAATATATTGTGAATATACAGGGTATGCCGGCATTAATTTTAACGATACATTCCTTCAAAAAAAATTTAATTTTGTAATTAAATAATCTTGTTTGTTAGCAAGATTATTGGTTAGTGAAATTTAAAAAGTTGTAACAATTTTACAAAAATTTTCTTTTCGAAGAAAAAAATTGAGAAAAAAATTGTCAAGAAATTAAAATTTTGTAACATCCTATGTGCATTTTAAGCAGATGAATTTTATCTCGCTCGTGCCACATAGAATGGTAATTTAACACTCAAATTACACAGTACAGTCATAAATATATACTTAACACGAGGTATACATACGTATTTGATAATCTAGATATAAGAAACTTGTGATCTATTTAAACGGTTATTTTATGCGCTCTCAGTGACTCACAGTGTTTATCAGAGGGTCATAACGTTTTAACGGTCTAAAGGTTTTTGGTTGTTTATTTTTCTTGATATTAATATCACATGAATGCATCTTATATCCAGCGTAATTTACGATGACTGTACAAACTGTATACCGTATATTTCCTTATATAAGAATATCGATGACCTTTTATACATTTTATCTGGCACTAAACAAGAATTAATTTCCTAAAATAGGAACATACAAAGAAGGCCTTTTGATACTTCACTCATAAAATCTGCTCTTTCACTAGCGCGGTAATATCTTCTACGTCATTAACATATTCATAATGCATATTTGAAAAAAATCAGTCGATGATTGATCATGTGCCCTATAAATGGACGACAATGAATAATAATTATAATGTTGACGCACAAATAATTGTAATCGTGCCATTATAAGTATCGAGATCTAAAACATGATTCAATATTTACAATATATTTATAATCGATTCGGATCGGAAATTATAGATTTAAAGATACTCTAAAACAATATTCGCGATTCCTCTCTGTGAATGAAAGAATTAAAATAACGCGAGGTTCTTCTCGATCTTGCGTATCTTCGCAAAGTATTTTGTAATATATGTGTGTATGCATGTACATACATACATATATACATAAATTAGGAAAGTAATTGTTTCTAGAAAATCCCTGTACGGTCAAGCGAAGGATCAATCGCAAGATGAATCGACTAAATTCTTTTAGAAATATTTTAGGACGAGCTCCATTGTATTGTGCATGTAATTAATTCATTTTTGTATATTGAATTTTAGAGATTGCTACAAGGAATGAATATTAGATGAAATTTATTTAGCATGCTTCTTGCATTTACTACAATTATAGTAGTCGTTGACTTACGATGGATCAGTTGTTAATTTTAAATAAACGCTTAATGTAATGTAATTAGTAGGTAATGTAAGAGAAATTATCTACAATGAATTAAGTGCAATGCATATTATCACGACTTGTTTTTTTTATGGATATTAAATTCGTTGTCTTAATATCATTAATATTCATTAGAATCAAAGTTGCATTATTATTTCAAGAGGAAACATAGTGGATACATGTGAACATGTGATTATAATTCATATAATATATGTGGGAAAAATTGGCCCAAAAAAGGGCTAAAGCTAAGGGAAAAATGAAATTTAAGTTAAGCAGATTTGAAACATAATAATGCATAACACGATTCAAAAATTCTCGAGGGCCATTTGCAATTTGACTAATTAGAATTAAGTATTGCAATCATTGAATAACTCTCAATTTACGCGATGATCATTGTATACGTATACATTTCATATATAGATACATCCACGCGTATACACACAGATACACGCACATTCCATATTGTGTGTGTACGTAAAAATGCGTCCATCATTCTAATTATAATTTAATGTATGCGTAATTTAAATAAAAGAAATTTACTATGTACAATTTTATTTCATGTTTTATTACTAATATACTATTAATAACAATAATATGTAAAATGAACTAAAAAAAAAATTGGAAAAATAGTCTTAGAAGCGCATTGAAATTACTTTCCATTTATTTTTATCTCCATACCATATATTATTTCTATGTAATAAGTTTTATTTTTTTACTTATTATTCATTATTCTTATTGTAATACACCGTACAGTAGATTTATTAATTTTGCATTTTTATATACAAACTTTTATTGTAAGATGTTTTCTTTTAGAATTAACTTCATTGTAACATTAATTTTTATAATATTAATATTTTTAATATTTATTATTGATCAGTAGAAATACTTCTTACATCGAAATTAGCAATTATCATAGTCTCGCCCGGTTTAACGATTGCGGGCGGATCTCTCGCAGCAGGTTGAACATCAGCCAAGATTATTTTTGTAATTTCAATTACGTTATACGTCTTGTTGTTTGAAATCCACGTTTCCTTTCTTGTTGTAGATGAACTGAAACTTGTTTCACTGATTTCCATGTGACTAACCATACCCTCCTAAAAAATGACGAATTAAAAATAATTTCTAATTTCATAATTCTTTTCGAGTGCGAGTATCAGATTATCATTTTTTGCACTTAATTGTATCAATCAAAAATATGTGAATCAGTAAAAACATATAATTATTTACAAATTTTTATTTATGTACAAAAGTTTAAAATTATTTAAAATAAATTTAAAATATTTACATATATATTACATTAAATGTTATAAATAACAATTATTATATTGAAAGTGATCAAATTTATCAGTTAAAAAATGAGTTATATGAGTAAAGTTTTTTGTCAGATTCGTCAAAATGATTGAAATAAAATTAGATCAGTTAAAAATTGATATTCAAAATATTGAAAACAAATTAAAGTTATCAAAATCACAAGGAGCATGAGCATTCGAGATGAACTACTTATAATATTATTTAATAACTAAGAGATAACATTTACCAAATCCGCTTGCAAGCGTTCGTTGTCATTCACGAGCGTGTTACCATATTTGCGAAAGTAGCTGTCTGCGTAGCAGGAGCAATCGTTAAGATTCGTCGTCTTGTCAATAACGAGGATCTCGGTAGAAGTCATACGAAATTTCGACGGTAGCAGCTTCAATCGGAAGCCACGGTGATGAAATCTCGTTTCTGAGTTTTCAGTTCCGGAACGGTGATACACGTTGAAGGTGACGTTGCATTTGCCTATGGTGGATGCAGTTACATCCTCGAATGTATCGCCTGCGATGTTATTGAAATCATCACCAGGATGCAGCTGCTCGGCTACCATCCTCAGAATGTTGAGGTAGTAGGTGTGCGTCAGCTGACTAGTGATGATACTTATGATGCCTTCTTCGTTAAATAACAGTTCGATAGGTACATCGGTGATGTTCCACCGTAGATTCACGTCATCGTTCTTCTCACCGATCATACCAAAAGCAAAGCCGTCGACGTATCTGAGGCTACAGCTCAAAGTGTCATTCCTCTTCGGGATGCAATACAACCGAGAGGTAATATGATAGCCGGCCGGATCGCCGCAAGCCGAAACGTGATAAGGACACTGCGGTATCCTCGTCATGTTCATGTGAACGTTGAAGACGTATTCAGGTCCATACGGCCATGCACCGTCCTCGATAGGAAGTTGCACGGCTGATAGATAGAACAGATAAATTTGTCATGAAACAATTTATAAAATATCACTTTCACATCGTTGGGCTATTGTTACGGTTATTATCTGTCGCGGCTTTGCATTTTGTTCGTGTAACATTTGTTATTTATTACTGAAAGAACTGTATACTGTACAAGAATGTTTCTTTTTTTAAATTTCATGAAAGAGAAGCTATAATATTGAAATATATAATTTGTAACGATACGCCAACTCTCTTATTTGACTTACCTAAAAAAAATGGTATAAATGCTGCGACGATCATGTCTCCGTGTATAAACCGCGGTTTGACCACTCTTAGACTTGAAACTGCTTTTATACTGCTTTTATATAGTTAAGGACGTTCTTATTATGTAATTCATTTTAATTCCCGACGCGTCAGCGTTAATTATCAAACGACTTCTGGGAAATGTAACGCACTTGCTCTTGACTTTTGACAAATTTGTTACAATTGCATATTTCCTAGATTAAAATTTTGTGCATTACAACGTGCTATCTACTAAAGTTTGAATTTCTACATATAAGCATATATCTAAATTTGTTCGGAGATAATAAGGAAGGACAATAAGAAATATTATCTTCTCTTAAAATGAAATATTCTTGATGATATTTCATGGAATCTTAAAGTGGATTATTACTGGATTAGATGTAGAGCGCACGCGTGTGTATGTGTGTGTGTGTAGATGGATGGAAAGGATTAAGATATCACAGAAACGAAAAGAAAAAAAGAGACTTTATCTTGCAAGATATATTTAACTGTATTATACTGTATTTAACTCTATTTACAGTTTTAATTTTAGTTTTAATTTGAGCAAAATATAGTTTATTTACAAAATGTATAGATCGCCACTGACCCTAGTAAGAAATTTGGTACACTATTTTAATAGTGCAGACACATTCACGTATACATACTATTTCTAAGATCCTTTACGAAATGGACATATGTTATATCTTGATTGTTTCATCTTTTTAAATTAGGCATTTTTACACAATTATATCTATCTGATATAAAAGATAATGAGTGTGATAATACGCGAACACTCAACAAGAAAGATTGAATAATATTTAAAGAATCAATATAAATTTACTGTATCTGCATAGTTCTTGCCTTAAACAACCTCTTATTATTTACAATTATATTTAACGGTTTGTAAACTATGAATAGATTAAAAAATAATGTAAGTTTATTACAGGTTGTATATATTCATATATATCATATATTTTTTAATGTATTCTCAATAGAATGACGTAAAATCTCAAATAGAAGATAGAAACGTCATTATTACATTGTCGATTATTAATATATGGAATTATATTCGTTAATTAATAACTAATTTTCATAGATCAGTAAAACGGTCTTCTGAATCTTTTTCGGATCATGTATCTTCCGAAGTTTGCAGATTTGAAAAAGCGAATAGACTCGTCGAGGCTGGATTTTGAATCTCTGGCAGTGGAGATCGGGCAAGATCAATCCGCTTCAATTTCAGGCTTATCTTTTGGTAAGGTCGCATAATCCGTGATTTATTTGCCGTTTTCATTACACCCTCTGATATTGTGTAGGATACGAATTTGTCTTTTGAGATCGTTATATGACTGATGGAAGTGGTCTGAAAGAAAAAATAAATTTCAATAAAAAATGTTCATTGTGTGTTTAAAAAAGGGAAGCTTTTTAATAGATTATTTAATTATAAAAAAATTAAACTTTTGGAGGATACAAATAAATAAAGATACAAATAAGTAGGATAAGAAGCAAACTATTTCAGAATCTTTAAGCAAGTTTTGAACCTTAATAGTTTTCTCTAATTGAAAAATTATTAAAAATTGTATTTTTTTATTTATACTATACTTAAATTAAATAACTTTAAGCATTCTTATTATCGTACCATATCCATGTAAAGTTGCCTGTCACCGTGACTATAATCCTGATGATTTCCAAAGAAGTATATCGTTCTTCGCGAGCATTTTATCGGCTGTCGGACTTTCTCTATCTGGTATCTCTCTCTTTCCATGGTTAAAGACGCAAGTTCTTCGTTCGACGGCATGAATCCGATCACGAAATTCTCGCTTTTCTCATTAGAATCATTGTCAGAATCAGAATTTTCCTCAGAATTCGAATCTTTACGGATGATTTTAACGTCGACTTCACAATAGCCCACTGTCGAATTTTCCATAACAATGAATCTATCGCGACGTTCCTGCATCTCGAAACCGATGTTCAGTTGACTAACTATGATCTTGATCATGTCAAGTCTCCACCTAGGAATCGACCTGTACACCACCAGGTTCTCGATACCTTTCGAATTGAATCTGATTTCAAAAGACTCGTCATTCACGAACTTGTATCTCGTAGGTACAAAATCCTTAGCGTTCGAGCATCTATCGTCACTCGGTTCGGGACGTTTGATTCGGGAATTCTGAAAATGGCAACTGAGACTGTCGTCTCCCTTGGGTCGACACTTGAGCTCGGTAGCAATCATAGCGCAAAAATTGTCGTTCTCCTGAACGATGTTAGCCAGGGACATGTTCACGAGAACGTCGTACGTGCATTCCGGACCGTACATGGTCCATTCGGACTGCCGATGGGCATCATCGACAGTAACATTTGCAACTATGAAACAACAGAAAAGTAAGCAAGATCGCTATTAATAAAAATAAATTACGAGATATAATTGTGACATAAATATGAATTATATGGGTTGTTGAATTTAAAATATTATGTTACTATGTTAATGATTCACTGTGCGATGAAATGAATTTTAAGAACGTACCTAGAAAAAATGGCAGAATCGTCACCAACATAGCTGATATCTGTTCGTTGACTGATGCTTCTGCCTGTCATCTGCCTCCTCTTTATACGAAAGATAACTGGATTCATATCCTTGAAAATAATTTTACAGAATACTATTTCCGCTTAAATTCTGCAGATATCTTCCGTATTGGTTGCGATAAGAACTGCTTTTGTACTTAGGATTGCTTTAATAATAAGCACGCAAGTGCCAGCAAGGTTCAAATGTAATTGATAATTTTATCCTATTTTTGTCCTATATCTGTACTCGTGTTAACAACTCTTCATACATATCTTTATTTATAAATTAAAATAAAATATAAAAGTATTTGTAATTTTTCTTATAAAAGACATCAGAAGTTATGTTATAATTAATTTATAATTATTGTAAAATTAAATAAGTAAAATATTTATCGATATTTTCTAATAACACATAATAACAGAATTGCGGTTTATAATTATAATTATACTATATTTATAATTATACTATAAAAATGTTTTTTAATTTTCTGTTAAGTATATGATTATTTGTGATGTAGGAAGTATGTAACTTTTTACTTGAAGTGTAACTGGAAGGAAAGAAATTACACTGTTATACACTGTGATAATAATATTAAACTCGTAATATTACACCGTAATATTAAACTCGAGCACCGTTAATTTTGATCTTGAAAATCTTAACGTAAATTTTTTATATACTCTCCTAGACTACGATTCAAAACTCAGTCAACTTTTCAGTCAACTTTAAACAATGCAAAATATAATAGAAAATAGAGTAAGTTGATGCGAATGAAAAAAATGGGAAACACAGCAATGTTATAATTTCATATATTTTACAAGGAACTTTGAGACATTGAATAATCTGGTTTGCAAATGACACATATATATATATATATATATATACATATATATAAAAACAAAATTGATTCGACAAATTGCAATTTTTATAATTAGAAGTTGGATTAGTTGATTATTGATTAAAAAGCAAATTTTATGATAAAGTGTACAAAGTACAATTAATGTAAATTTAATATGTACTTTTATTTTTTGCCGTTCTTACAATATCATACAAGTAATAAAGCTTCATTCTCACACATCAAAATTTAACATTTTTGTTGTGATTTTTCTTATTAATTATCATCAACATTAATACGATAATTTCATTTATAAATATTCCAAATATCATTCACACGTAACATAACTGCAATACGATCAACATGAAAATGTTGCACAATTCCGTAACCGCTTGAAATTTACATAATAGAGGGAAGAATAAATCTCTCAAAATAAGTCACCTTGCGCGACAAGTAAATTTCTTAATTTCGCTTTTCACATCAAACATTCGTCTGTTTGTGCACCATGTAACACCGATAATGAAACCATTTAGTTATCTTCCTCGGACGAATCGTTGATTAACCACCTGCCTATGAAGATACTAGCGGGCTCAGCTTCTTTCACAGCTGGCGGTTCGCTCTTCGCAGCTTGAATCGACTCGAGTCTAAGCCGTACGTTCTCGTAAAGGGATGTTACCACTGCTTCAGTTACTTTGCTTGTCGTTATCACATTTGATGTATCGGATATGAATTCTGTCGATGTTACAATGATGTGACCATCCGATAAACTCTGCAATAAGAAAAAAGAGAATAGATTCGATATTCACAATAATTAGCGTGTAATAATGTACTAAACATTACTGCATATTTTGCTTTAAACTAGGTTTTAATTTCAATTTATACTAGGTTAATTTAAAGTTGATTTAAAAAATATTAAAGGGTTTATTATATGTATAGTGCTCATTATATTCGCCATGTTAATCTATCAGAATTAACAATCACACAGCAATTTTCATGTAAATTAATACAGAAAAACATTCAATTTTTAAGTAATATAAAAATAAATAACTAAAGCAGGAATAATGGCTTACAATGTCAGATATAATGTCGCTCTCTTCCCTGAAGCTCTCGGCGCTGCCGAAGTAATATGGCACCTTATGCGTGCACATAAGCAGGTTTCGGATCTTCCGTATCTGCACCATCTTGCCGTCCTTTAGACCGAAGACCGGCCTGAGCGCGTAGCCGGGTTTCGCGTACAACGAACGTCCGACCACGTGTTTCTTATCAATCTTAAAGGTCGTGAAACACTCGCCCTGGGTGAAGTTCTCCATCGTGTCGAAGGCAATGTCGTTCCCGACGCCATCAAAACTGGCACCTATGCTCAACTGGCCCACGATCATGCGGATCATGTCCAGCTCGCGCGGTTGAATGTTTTCGTTCACCACCAGACCATCTAGCCCTCGCTTATTGAACTTGATCTCAAACTGATCCTCGTTAATCTCGTAAGCCGGTTGACGATTTACCGGACCGGCTGGTACCACTGGTTCCGATGGATCCAAACTATCTACAACGAAGCTGTTCGCCTTGGAATCCTGGAAGTGACAGCTCAACGTGTGGCTACCCTTTGGCTGACAGATCAGTTTCGACACTAAGTTCAGTCGCACGCTGCCATAAACACCCTCCTCTGGGATCGCCGTACAGTTCACCTGGACTTGGAACGTGTACTCCGGTCCATGTTCCCATGGTTCGTCCACAGTGAGATACGCGGCTGAGGAAAAGAAGTCATTTGTATGTCATTGCGTGCACTGAACAAGTTATGACAGCTGATCGGACGGGTATCATCCGACCGTCGAACGGAATTCATATTGAATGGACCGATTAAGCTTGAATAAACCTAGATTAATACGGTGATGACGTCAAACAGGCTGATGTCTATGATGTCTTAAATATCTCGGTTATTGAACGTTTTTCGAGTTTCTGGACAATTCAGTTACTCAATTGGACGTTCGATTTGCGACACGCCGACTCGAACGCGTATCATTCTGACTATCGATACTTACAACAGGATTCCCTTCGCAAAATGAGAATCGATCACAAAGTAATGGAAATGACGAACGCGATTCGAGCCGAATCAATCCCCGCGTTTCTATGCAGGTATCACGCGAATAATTCCGAATTCTCACCTAAAAAGAACGGTATCACTACCACGTTCATGGTGACACCGTGCAACGTTGATCTACTTTAATGGAGTTACTGATGTTCGGGCTGCTCTTATACGAGCGGCTAAACTGCACTACTGACCTCTTCTTACGATTAGCCAGCTCCAATTTATCCAAACCCGTTCTGTATTTGTCAAGGAAAAATAAAGCGTCTACGTAAAAATAACACCTTTAAGGATCAATTGTAACATAGTATTCGGATAAAAAAACGATTAAATATGACCTTAAAAATTCGATTATTTATCTACATAATTTAATAAACTTTATTTTCAAACATATATACATATATGTATATTTAAACATAAGAAAAATAGAAGAAAAGACGACATTTATGTGTCGATCTATTTGTATTAAATACCTATTTCGTCGCTATCAATTGATACAAAAGCGTAAAAAATATATGATGGGACAGCATCATTGTTCAAATAAAGTAAAACTCTCTAAGTTATATTACACATTCTCTCTTTATAACTTGCTCAAATTCGAAGAAGAGATGAAGCCGAAGAATAATAAACCTGTCATTTGGCTATTTAGACTATACTGAAACAATATATTATTATTACTTTAAGTCTTTCTTGAAGTTACACTTCGAAATTAGCATCCTGGGTATCAATGAAGTGTAGAAGAATCAAATTTGTTCACTATATGACTATACATTGCACAAGAAAAAAAAATAAAAAGTACATTTATAATATTGATATCAAATCAGAAGAAAAGATCGCGTATTAAGATTTTCCCGCTAAGATTTTCCCGTTAGATTTTAATCTGCCCTTCGCGGATGATTGCTGACACTGACAATAGGCAGTGATGAGTCTTAATCGAATAAACGAGTGGACCTAACTGACCTAGGAGAAACAGCACTCTAACGAAATCTATCGCGACGATTACCACTGTCGGTGGACAGCTCTTCTTTCTTTCTCCAAAAAATCGCGTTTATATATTATATATGACGTCAGATATAGGCATTATAATATAGGTATGGGTGTTTAAATATATCTGTGATGCGTTGTGCATTCGGATCAAATGATTTACAAGAAGCGAAATAATTAAATGAAATAACATGTTGTTTACAACCAATTTCTTCCATTGTCTTGTTGAATGAATTGGTCATGTACTATCGAGCGAAAGTTAAGTCTAACGAATAAGTCCACCAAGAATATTATCTGACAATGTAAATTTTATATAATGCTATATATACATATATATATATATATGTGTGTGTGTGTGTGTGTGTGTGTAGTACACTTTTATATATATATATATATATATATATATATATATATATGTATATATATATATAGAGCATTGTAAAAAAATCCTTTAAAGTGCGTGACTGGACAAATATAGCAACAAAATTTATATTGGTCTTGTTGTCGGACTGAAGCACGCGTGCCTTGTAATATGTGTAAGACTTGGCGCGTCACAATTGAGACATGAAATATTGGAACGGCCGATACAACGGAGTGCGTTTATTGACCCAAGGTCATTGTAATGATTCCATAAACGACGAAGTATGCTCGACATGCGCGGTCTATGGATGATTTAGCAAAAGCAAACGTTGATAGAGCAATCCTGTGCACTAACATAACTCTGGATGCAACGCATCTCTTTCTTTGCAAGTTTCTTGAATTAAAAGTGTATCCGACAAATTATTTGCAAAACCAATAAACTAGGACTGAACTATACTGCTGATATATTTGTGCAAGTGTCGCAAATTTAACGAAGAACTTGCATTATTGCAAAATTTGAAGAAAATGTAATTTGTGGAATATCTTGTGACTAATACTCGGACATGAAAGCGAAGTTCTCGCGGAAGTGTGACATAATTTTGCAATTATCACATGGATAAGACAATGATTTCGTTTGTGATATTAGAGTAAGTAAGATGACCGATAAGAAGTGACATATAAGTTAACTTACGCTAATTTCTGCTCCTTAAGCTTTAGTTTAAAAACCAAAACAGATTTTTTCATTTTTTTATTTGCGATTTAGCTTTACTCATTTTATATACAATTATTATTGTACACAAATATAAATAACACAAACGATTAAATATATAATAATTTTATTTTAATTTATGGTATTGTATGCACTTTATCATGTAATTATTGTATGTACAAGTATGTATAATTAAAGTTGTAAGCAGAATTTGATAATTAGATAGATAAATGTTAAAAATTGTATAAAATTTAAAACATGAGCTCTGTCATAATAATGTCAATATGTAAACTTTTTTATTAAAAAATTTAAAAAAATCACATATACTTATAAAACAGATCATGTTTTAAATTTTGTAATTCTTAACTCTCTCTCTGATCCTCTTATAATTCGCTTAATTTATATACATATGATTTTAAAATAAAGATTGCTCTTAAAAATTGCAATAATTTTTTCGATTACAATATAATACTTTCAAATAGAACTAATACGGCCATCTAGTAATATAATTCCGAAACTGGAAGTATGTCCTTCTCGGATGGTAATCATGCGATTTGAGAAATCAAATACCGACATCAACATGCACCAGGATCAATTGGATAATTTTCACGAAGAAAACAAGCGAAAGAAAATTTGCATTTAATAAAAATTGAATTAAAGTATCAGGAGAACATAAAAAATTTTAATGTTTTTTTTTAAACTCTTGTCATTATTATTTTAAGAAACTCATATATTTTCCAATTTGCATCATTCAAAAGTAAATGCATGTTTAAAACTTGATAGGAGATTAAGATTGATAAATGACTCCGGAATAATATTCTTACGTAACATGGTCACGACTAGTTTTGTCGTACCATCCTGGCACCAGGAAATCGAATTGTTGCATTTATTACGTACTTTCCTGCCTATTCCTGTACATTTATCGATTTAAGAATAATGTATTTATTTTATCACATATCTTGTAATAATTATAATTTTTTTAGAAAATAGTTGCGCATTACAAGAATCTCAAGATATATTTAAAACACAATTTTGAAAGAAGACTTTTTAAAAGGAAAAGCTGTCCTTTTAAAAAAGGAAAAAAAACAACATTCTATTATTCGATGGGACAATCTTTTATTCGACATCTTTTATACAGTTATAAATGCATAAATATACATCTATAATATACATATATAATAAATATACACATATAATTCGCAATAAGTTTAATCTTAAAATAAACTATAAATGGACGAATACTATTATTGGATGATAAATTAGCATATTTTATTACGCTGAAGGCACTATGTTAAACTGATTTCCAATATACATTTCCAATACATATTTCCAATACATTTTTTTATCGATTCTGCGTTGTATATTTGTTCGATGACAAGAAAAAAATTCATCCAAAATCAGTGAGTAGTTAA
The DNA here is from genome assembly GCA_901521435.1 of Crematogaster levior. NCBI lineage: Eukaryota > Metazoa > Arthropoda > Insecta > Hymenoptera > Formicidae > Crematogaster > Crematogaster levior. The sequence goes on along the minus strand of CABEGB010000703.1, from coordinate 1,466,999 downwards.
TTTTATATTTTATTTTTTAAGTTTATATTTTTATAATAAAATCTTCACATGATTCAAATTTTATTTCATATCACTATAATATAATAACGTATACGAAACTGGATGATAATTTTTTACTCAAAGTTTTTTGATATAATTATTATTTTACTATTAATTTTATTATTTATTATCCGATTATTAAAAGGATTTATAATTTATTCTCATAATTGTTTTTTACAA